>APFE030021010.1:103378-140434 GCA_000404065.3 Pinus taeda
TGTTTTTTCCATGGACTTTCCTTTAGTGACTATGGCTACAATCTTTGTCTCATCACCTGAGTTGGAACCTAAGTCTTGTTGTACAAGAATGCTTGTCTTTTGTTTCCCTTTATTGTTAAATTTCTTTGGTATTAATTTAGGATGAAGCTTCCAATAATGTGCTTCATCATGGCCCTCTTTGGAATAATTCTTGCACATGGGTTTCTCCCCTTATTTCTTAACAGAAGAAATTTTCTTCTACTTTCCTTTATATTTCTTTCCTTTTTCACCACTCTGGAATGGGTTCTTCTTACCTTCTTCTTGTACATTTTCCCTCTTGCTTCGAGGTGTGTAGCTTGAACACATACCTCATCAATATTCGTGGGATTAAACATAAGAATGGTGTGTCGAAGATAGCTATGCAAACCTCCTATGTATTTCAGCAAAGTATCTTGTGATTGCAAGTCTACTCCTAGCATAAGAGCTCTTCTCCTAAACTCTTGACTATACTCTTGCACATTTTGACCTTTTAACTGTATGAAATTTTTCCAATTCATAATAGATTTTTTCCTATGAGCTAAAGGGTAGAATTATATTTTTATAGCAACAATGAAAACAGACCAAGTAATAGAGATATTACCATGTTTTTTGATCTCGTCTTGAGTCCTTTCTTCCCAACAAATGAGTGCTTCACCCTCCATTCTCAATGAAGCCAACTAAATTTTGATATCATCCTCTTGAAGGTTCTGAACTCTACAATACACCTCCAACTGACACATCCAATTATCAAGATGCTCTGATTCACTTCACCATTATACATGGTCAACTCAAATTTAATATCTCTTTTAAGTAGAGGTGATTTTCCAGCTCCTTTTGAAGAATGATGATGAGTATGAGTAAGGGTTGTATTAGTGGAAGAGTGTGAAGATGCTTGTGAAAAATAAGATGAAGAAGATGGTGGAGATGGTGGAGATTTGTTTCCATTCCCATTACCTCGTTTTCCATTACCTCCTCCTGAAGAGCCTTATCCTTTGGGAGGTTTGGAACTTTCTCCTTGCAACCTACTATTCCTCTCTTCATAAAGGACCTTCACCATCTATGTCATATCAAAGAAAGCCTTTATGAAGGTCTTCTCATCTTCTATCATGTTTGTAGGTTCTCCTTCATGAGACATGATCTATGGAGTCTCAATTGTAAATTGAGGTTGAACTGGTGTTGGATATTATGGCAACCTTGCTCTTCTTCCCCTTGCCCAACTTCACGGCTTCCAATCATCTTTCCTTCACCTCTTTTGAGTTTTAACCTTATTAGCATGACACAAAACTAGCAAATAATACTCCTTTGCACAAGGAAATCTAGTAAGTAAAAACCAGTGCTCTCATACCAACTTGATCTGAAATGGAGAAGATTAGTAATGCTGTGCTAATTCCCCATTTAGAATAAAAACCAAGATTCTTATCATTTTCTTAACAATTGCTTGAGGATTCACCATTTTTTCTTAATTAATTGATTCCCATGAGAGTTTCTTATGTAATTGTTATAAACAATTTAACATAAAACATATGTTGAACAACAATAAAATAATAGCAAATAACATCAAAATATGACACACAACACCAATATTTGATGAGGAGTTCACCCCTCTTGGGCTATGTCTCCTTGGTCCAACTTCCAATTCTTAGGCCTCTTTATTATGCTCAAAATTACAACAAAAGTTTGTTTACAATGATAAAATGCCTCTGAAACCTGTCTCAATGAGTTCAAAATAGTCAAAACTACTAGAATTGACTCTTTTTTCACCTAATTTGGATAAGAACTGAAGAAGTTATGACCTCTCCTAGTTTTCCCACTATTCGTTCCATAATTTGCTCCATATCCAACATGACCCTACAAAGTTAGCCCCAAAAACCACTAACTAGGTGAAAATTTTGCTACGTGGAGGGCCATAATCTGTTAGCAAAATTGCAAATCGCAATTGGCAAGGAATGATGGAATTAAGGTCTGTGAACACGGCGGTGATGTGAGATTATGATGTGTGTAGACTCGATGCGAGTATTAACCGAAGCCTATAACCTTATCTCATCCGGGATCTCACGATTGGTGGAAAACCAATAGTATTGGATATGTGGGACTGTGTAGTATTGCGATTTGTGATTGCGAGGGCCAATTCTATCGTACTTCACTCCCTTCGACGATGTGCGATTGTAATTTATCGCATCATAATCCTTCCCTGCTCGGGGGCCAATTCTTTAACACGATCTACCTACGACTTGTGATTGCGATATGCAGGGGCCAATGGCAGCCTGCCACTTGGCTCCTCCTCATTCAGTGAAGGGCCTGCCACGCCACCAAATCCTGCCATGTTATCCAATCCTGCCATGTGTCTAAGTCAGACCTGAACTTTGACTTGCTCTAACTTCTGCAAACTAGCTTAGATTTGAGTGCCATTCACACTGTTGGAATTATAATGACGAGTTCTTCGATCTGAATCTGAGTTTAACTTAATTTTGCTACTTTGATTTTTGAGCATAATTTTGAGTACTTGATCAGTTGTGGGAGTACCTCCCAATCTATAGTTCTCAACATACTGGCCTTTTTTGACCAATAGATCTTCCATTTTCAGCTTCCATAGTTGAAAACTCTTCTTGTTGAATTTATTAATCTCTAACTTTTAACTATTTCCCATTTCCTTTCACTGCGAGAATTGATTCCATAAATACCCTATGATAACAGGGTCAACCACAGGCTCGAGCGTAACTCCTTTACCACAAAAGCATCCCCTTAAAGCCAAAATTGTTCTAATTCCAAAAGTAGGTTTTAACCCTATACAATTAATTACTGCAAATAGAGTCTTAATAAAATATAAAAGATGTAATGGAAAACACACACATAAACACACATATTTTACCCTCGAAACCCAAACCATGAAACACATATATATTTTTCAGTGTTTTCTTCTTTACATTATTATAATACAACATATTTATATCTCATGGCTTCCATAAAACATCAATTTATTTATCCTGTATTAGAATACAACCATAGTTGCTCAAGAAAAACTAAAAAGTCATGGGTTAATTCACTATATGCCACAAAACTACTAAAAGCGACAATCATGTGTTGAAAATGCAAAAAAAAAAACACAAAACATTGCCCAAAAAAAACAATTAAGGGAATTTCACTCGACATAATGTATAATGCATGGGGTTAGTCGTACAAAGAATATAAAACATACCCAACATTGGGAAAACAATGAATTTTCAGCTAAAGTCATGTAAATTTATGTAATAAAAAAATTGATATTTCTATTATTTCTTTCAGTTATTTCACTATGTAGGTGGTATATCATGTTGTATATTAGTGAGTGGGAACTTTTCCATGTATTTGTAAAGATATTTTCTATTTCCATTTCTTTTTGTTTTTTTATCTTAAAATTTAATTCTACTATGAGAATTTTTTGTCAGCTATTGTCAATGATGCACATGTGACAGTAATGGAATGACATTGTTACCAATTTTTTAAGTTAGTAACAAGAAGTTAATTGGTCATTCCCTAAGATAAAAGATGTATTTTTATTTTTTTACAAATATGGTTTGATCACCAAATGATTTGATAAGTAATGACCTCTATGGTTTAAAAGAAAAACATTGCTCCCCATTAAATCAAGATCCAAATTCTCTAATTATGTAAAATAGAGATAGAGCTAAATTTTGGCTTTAAATTAGGACCTAGGTTCAAGTGAAGCCAACCAAAAAGAAGCCCACTATATTGGTTCTTTCAATTACTTAAAATGAGTAATATCTTGTTGGATATATAATTAGGAATTACAAGAACATATTTCCAAGGATAAAAAGTATAAATATAGTATTAACCATTAAGAAAGTTCAGTTATGAATAACATTGGAAAAAAGAGAACCAAAGCACAAGAATTGCATTATAAGGTTCAACACTAAGTTCTCTCATTATAACTCCTACAAATCCTAGGGCTTTCCAATTCAATCCTTTTCTTTCATAATCATCATCACAAGTACCCAACTTATCTCTCTTAAAAAATGTCTATTTATATTTCATTTGGGAATGCTAAAACAAAACATAGTCTCCAACATGAAAAATTCCAATGTATTCACTCAAAATGTATAGGTTTATCAATCTAGTATAGGGATCCACACATTAAAATAGAGAGAGACAAAAATACATTAAAACACATAGATTAAGACTATATCTATAATTGGAAGCCCATTCGAAGAGATATATGCATTAACCTTGGTTAATCATACCAAACTGGCTACTTAAAGCATCTGACAATTGAGACAAGAGTCTCTTAAATAGGCTTCACAATCTAGAATGCCATGACTTATAAACCATGGTAAGAAATATGATGTACCATTGAAACCACTCATAGTGAACATGGACCGCTACATGACAAGTCAAGGGTAAACATAATAATAATGTATTATCTATCAAAAGTTTAAAATTGTTATGCTCTTGACCTGTGAGAAGATGCCAGAATACCAAATATATGAAGAAATACAACCCAGAACACTAAACAAAATGAGAAATAACAACAAGTATTTTATTATTCAGAGATGAAAGCAGTGTTCACTTGCCTCTTCGAGGGGGAAAACTCAAATAGAGTAGAGATTGATTACAAAATAAGACACAACACTTCTAAATGGGGAGTCTCTATCCTTTATATATGATTCATACATGCAATACCAGTACCATGGTTCTCTCAATACCATCTATCTAATACCATGGCCCATTTGCATCTAATTGTGGTCCCTTTCTTTAAATTTGGGGCAACCACTTACAATTATTAATATGGGCTTTATTGACTCTTTAACTAACTATAAATATGACTCAACCCTATTACATAAATAAGGGCGTTAGGGTTGGACCCTAACATGCCCTCCCCCCCAAAAAAAACAACCTTGTCCTCAAGGCTGAAGTTGTGGAAACTTTTGAAGAATAGTGGTTGGTTCCCATGTCGCATCTTATAGAGAGGTTTCTTTCCACTTGACGAGGACTTCCTTGATCATGCGGCTGTGGAGATGTTGTTCTCACATGTTGAGGACCTATTCAGGTTGGAGCCAGAGTGAACCCTCTTCATCCAATTCAAGTAGACTAGTTTGAATTTTGCAATTGTTCCCCACCACTTTCTTGAGGCATGATACATGGAAGACAGGATGGATTTTTGCAGTTGGTGGCAAGGCTAGCTTGTAGGCTACTTCTCCAATGCACTGAAGTATTTGATAAGGTCTGTAGAATTTTCGAGCTAATTTCTGACAGCCCTGATCTTTGAGTGATGTTTGCTTGTATGGTTGTAGCCTCAGAAATACCTGATCCCCTTATTGAAATGTGTGCTCTGAATGATGTTGGTATGCTTGTTGCTTCATGTGATTCTGAGCTTGATGGAGATGATCTTTGAGATGGGCTAGCATTGTTGCATGGTTCTGTAGGAGTTGATCCACTACTTGCACCTTAGAGCAATCAGGGATGTAAGAAGTAGGTGAAGGTGGTAGTTGACCATACACTGCTTCATATGGAGTCATCTTAGTGGTGGCATGATAGTTAGTATTATATTTCCATTTAGCTAGAGGTAACCACTGTACCCATTTATGTTGCTTTTCGGAAGTGAAGCACCTTAGGTAGGTCTCCAAACATTTGTTGACTGCTTTAGTTTGACCATCAGTTTGGGGATGATAGGAAGTACTTAGTTGGAGTTGGGTGCCTTGTAGCTTGAAAAGTTCTTGCCAAAAGTTACTGGTGAAGGTCAGGTCACGATCAGACACAATGGAAGTGGGCATGCCATGCAGTTTGAAGATCTGGTCCATGAAATCTTGGGCCACCAAAGTGGGGGTAAATGGGTGGGGTAGGGCGTATGTCCACAACCACCATGATGAATAACTTGTTGCTTGACTTCGGAAGAGCATTAATGAAATCCATAGGAACATTCGTCCGGATTGAGGTAGGGATGGGCAATGGTTGTAAGGTGCCTGGGGACTTGATTATTTCTCCTTTGTGGCATTCACACACATCACATTCAGATATAAAATTAAGAATGTCAGTTTTCATGCCTATCGAAAAGAAGGAACGATGAGTGCGAGCATAAGTCTTCTAAAAGCCTACATGGCCTGCAGTGGGAGATGAGTGCAACTCTACCAAAATGTGCCATTTTAGGGTGGATGTCGGTGATATCACTACTCTATCCTTGTAGCGAAGAATCTCATCCTTCCAAGGGAAATTTTGGAATTAGGATTTGCTCTCAAGTTATTAATGATTTGGGAGAGAGAGGGATGTGAACGCTATTCCTTGCAGGCTTCTTCAATCCAATCTAGAATGGGAAGAGAGATAGATAGCAGGGTGTTGTCATCCTCAAATCGACGTGATAAAGCATCCGCTACTACATTTTAGCACCCTTTGTTGTAAATTATCTCATAATAATATCCCAACATTTTAGCTAGCCATTTATTTTGCTAGGGCGATGATATACGTTTCTCTAAAAAATACTTGAGGCTTTGATGGTCAGTTCGGATTTGGAAACACTGCCCCAATAAGTATGTTTGCTAGGTATCTACTACATGTAAGATGACCATTATCTACTTCTCAGAGGTATATTGTCCCAAATGTTTCCCACTTAGTTGTTGGCTGGTGAAAGCCAAGGGTCGACCTTCCTGCATTAAGACAACGCCAATACTCATGCCCAAAGCATCACATTCAATCAAAAAATATTTGGTGAAGTCGGGTAGTGCCAATACAAGAGTGGAACACATGGCCTGTTTGAGAGCCATAAATGCCTGTTGTGCTTCATCAGTCTGGAGGAATGAATTTTTCTTGAGAAGGTTAGTGAGGGATATAGCAACGCAACCATAATTGCAAAAAAAATTGCAATAGTAGCTTGTGAGACCCAAGAATCCCCTCAAACTCTTCAAGGTCTTTGGTTGGGGCCAATCCTGCACTGCCTGGATCTTTTTGGGATCCACCCTGACACCTTCATGACCCACAATGTGGCCCAAATATTCAACTTCTTCCATGCCAAAAGATCACTTGGAAAATTTGACAAATAATTTATACATCCGGAGTAGTTGCAAGAGCAGGTCTACATGTTGAAGATGTTTTTCCCACGTGAGGCTATAGATGAGAATGTCATCAAAGAAAACAAGGACAATTTTTTTGATATGGTTTGAGCAGTTGATTCCTGAGGCTCTGAAAAGTGGATGGATCATTACAGAGACAAAATGGCATGACCAAGAATTGATATTGGCCTTCATGAGTTTAGAAAGATGCCTTGGGAATGTCTACTTCTTTCGTGCGTATTTAGTGATAGCCCGAATGAAGATCTAGCTTAGTAAATAATTGAGCACCATTTAGTTCATCGAGCAAATCATCAACAACTAGGATAGGGAATTTATATTTGATCGTAATCTTGTTGAGGGCCTTGAAGTCTAGACACATGTGCCATTCCCCATGTTTCTTGAGCACCATGACCACTGGTGATGAATAAGGACTAATGCTAGGATGAATGACATCGACTTCTAGGAGTTCCTTGATGATTTTTTCAATTTCATTCTTTTGGGTGAAAGGATATCTATATGGGTGCACATTCGGTGGTTGTGCCCCTGGGACCAAAGTGATGCTATGATCATATTCCCCTATAGATGGTGGAATCTCTTTAGGTTTGTCAAAGACCGGCTGGTGGTGTTTTAAGACTTGTTGCATCTCAGGATGAATATGAAGAGTAGTGGGCTTGATGGCTTGTATGGCATTAAATTGGGTGATAACTCCATGATGGCTCTTTCTCAACAAATTTTCCATTCAATGCGAGCTGATGATAGAAGGAGAACCTGCCTAGAGTCCATGGAGGGTATGCATGTGGTCATTCTACTTAAAACTCATATATAACTCCTGGAAATCCATTATGATTGGGCCTAGTGTGTGAAGCCATTTAGCACCCAAGACAATGTCACAACCACCCATGTTGATGGCACACATGTGGGTCTTTAGGTGGTAATCTCCCATCTGAAGTTTGATATTTTTACAACAGCCTTCACATTTCATTGTCCCCCCATCAGCAATCTAGAACTAGAAATTAGAGACTTCCCTGACAAAACAATGAACAACTTCGATGACTCTTTGATGGATACATTTATGAGTGCTACCACTATCAATCAATACTACTACAGGGAAGTGTTTAATAAAACCTCTGATTTTGAGAGTTTGGGGCACATAAATGCCTGCCAAATCATGTAGCGAGATAACTGGTTCTTCTAGCGTAGCTGGGAGCTCATTGTCCTGCTGGGTGTCCTCATCTTCCTCCTCTGGTCCCTCAAGGGGTGGGACTTCCTCAGGTGATTTTTGATCAGTAACATCAATTTGAAATAATTTTGGTTCCTTGCATTTATGCTCCGGGGAGTATTTGTCATCACAGTAGTAACACAAACCTTGTTTTCTTCGTTTAGCCATTTTGCGGGGGACACCTTTTGAACCTTAAGTGTTTTGGTAGTGCCCTAAGCCTAGGTGGGGCATCCCTTGGCTATGAAATTTGGACGAGGTGAATGGGAAGCTAAAGCATGTTTGACTTCGATAGCCATGGTGCAAGCATCCATCTAGGTGGGTGGGTGGTGCATCCGGACATGGGCTTGGATGGCTTCTTTAAGACCACTTATAAAACATTCCAAGTAGAATGCATCTCCTAGACCTTTTACGTAGATGGAAAATGTCTCAAAGGCTGCAATGTAGTCTTTTACTATGTGTGTCTATTAGAGCTTAGTAAGATGACCCAAAAAATTAGATTCAAGGTCAAAGCGGTCACAAATGGATTTTGCGAACACCTGCCAAGTAATGCTCCCGAGATAGCATTTTTGATGCCACTACCACCATTTCCATCTCTCTTGGTCCAAGTAAAGGCTTCCCACATGTAGTTTAGTTTCATCATCTACGATATGATAAAGAGTGAAATATTGGTCCATTTGTTATATCCATACTGCCAGATTAGAGGCATCAAATTTGTACATGTCCAGCTTGGGTGGTCGAGGGTGGGAATGTTGCTGATTTCCATGGAAGTGAAGATGATGGCTAGATTCCCCTTCAAGGTCTTCATTAAAACCATGTGCCTCCAATTGCAACGCTGACTTGCCCCTTCTGAATGTGGCCATGAATGTCTGCATATGTTCCGTTAAAGAAGCCAACTATTTTTCAATGCTCTCAATCTTCTCGTTGGCCATGGCTTGAGCTCTGGTTTCTACCATACATAGATCTGGGTCACTTGTCGTCACTTTGAAAAAATTTGGGACTACCTGAAAATTGAAGATGACAAGTGAATGGTACCACCTCGATCAGCTTGTCGTCCTAATTCTTATGGGTTGTCTCTTATAAGTGTCCCGGGAAGGCCTCAAACTTTTCTTTTTTTTTTTTTACTTTGAAAGGAGTTTTACTCCCCGCTTATCAATACTACAATGGCCAATTTCTAGAAAACTTAATCCTGCCCAATGTCCTGTGAGAATTGCCCCAGGGTATAGGAGCCACAAGCCTCCCTATGCAAATGGTCAGATCTGTTTGTGAAACCCTTACTACTGAATGTGAGTTGGATTGTGGCAATGACAGAACCCTAGCTGCTAGATATTAATGGTATTGTGGCGGTAGACCCTCAACTGGTGGATCTGATTGTTGTGACGGTGATAGAACCCCAACTACTAGATCTGATATAGTAAAGAAGATAATGGGTGATATTCAGAGAGACAAGGGACTTATGGTCTCAAGGAGTGTTAGGTGCTATAGATCGTAATATACATAAAGGTCCAACAGTAGTACTCGGCCTAATGTTTCAGGGCACTAACTAAGGAGGATCAACTGCACCCTTAGCCGTACTACCTGATTACCCTATAATATGTGTGATTAATCTCCCCCAGTGTTGTTCTTGGTGTACTGTAGCAGAAAGATGGCCGACGATTTATCTAAGGTGAGGTTTTAGGTAAGCCTAGGGGGCTTCCGATATACCCAGAGGGTACATGGAAGACAGTCTGTGCGTGATTCTATCTAATGTGCTACTACTCGAAGGGGTACCCACAAGGGTTACAAGGGAATCCAACAAGCATGACCACATGTTGTATTTCCTGTGTGCATTCCTCCCCAAATTCGCAGGTTTATGTGCTCAACGATAGATCTTGTGGTTTAAATATGCTGGAACACATCTCGAGCCTAAACAATTCTTCTAAAAATGGAGATACCACCAACCCTGGAAAGTGCTCTAATACCACTTGTTATGATCTTGACCTTCGAGAAGATGCGAGAATACCAAATATACGAAGAAATAGAACCCAGAACATAGAACAAAATGAGAAATAGTAGCAAGTATTTTATTATTCAAAGATGATTGTAGTGTTCACTTGCCTCTTCGAGGGGGCAACCTCCAATAGAGTAGAGCTCAACTACAAATTAAGACATGACACTTATCATTGGGGAGCCTCTATCCTTTATATAGGATTCATACATGCAATACTATGGGTCAGTACCATGGTTCTCTCAATACCATATATCTAATACCATGGCTCGTTTGCAACTAACTGTGGTCCCTTTCTTTAAATGTGGGTCAACCACTTACAATTATTAATACGGGTAGTATTGACTCCTTAACTAACTATAACTATGAATCGACCCTATTACATAAATAAGGGGGTTAGGGTTGGACCCTAACAAAAATAGGGTGCTAATATGCTCCAATAATTAGCATTGTCTTATCCCTGAGGCGATATAACTCACTCTTATAAAATGGGTTTTGGACAAGGAATACCCTTCTCCATGAAGATAAATAATTCCATGAATCATTGGATAACCTTAGTGTGACTGTATTTCTATTTTAATAAATCCTAATTGACCTAGACTACAACCATTTAATTTTCCACCTAGGGTAGGTGTGTTATTTCAATGGAGTTTGTACTATCTGTGTCAATACACTATAGCCAAGAGTGAAAATAGAAAATAGTAAAGAATGCCACTGAATCAATTGCAGAAACTTAATCTTCATGGAGAAACTAAAACATTCTACAAAAATGGAATCACACTTCACAATTACCAGAGAAAAGACGCACCACACACTGTACTGATAACTATGCAAGCTGGTCAACTACCATACTACTAATCAAATATGTGTAACAACATAACATAATTTTGGAACTGAAGCAAATATATTCTACAAATTATATAGTGACAACGGAAAACCATACAAATAAAAGAAAAGAACAATAATATACATCTACTCTACCACTCCAATCCCTGCTAAAGAGGAGGGCCCTTCCTCCTTAGTAGGGGTGCAAGAATGAACATGAGATTAGTTAAGAATTCAACTTGGAAACAACAAAAAACATCACCACAATGTCTTTGATATTAAGGACAATTAAAAGTTACAAGATCAAAATAAAAATACTCTTTATGTCGTCCACCATGCCTGAGGGATTAAGTTTCTCTTATAGTCATTACATACCCAAAATTAGGAATAGACCAGTCATAAGAATCTCACGATTCTCATGCTGATTATAAAATGGAAATTGTTATAACAAGTTCCTAAATACGAATTTTATTCAAATACATCGTTTAAAATCATAAATGCTCGGATCTGTCACTTTCTAAATAGACAATTCATAACTTCCAATAGATGTTGCCTAGAATAGTACCCATGTCTTGACAGCTATGGTGTAACAACATCCTGCAGTCAAGTAATGACTTGGGATGCAACAACAACACTAGATAAAAACAACTTGTAACGACACTCGGGGGTGTAACAAAAGTAATCTATAAAAGCAACACAGTGTAACAATAATGTTTGTAACAACATCATGGTGTAACAATAAGATTTGTAACACCACACAGAGTGTAACAGCAATCTGTTTCATCCTACTCTTATACCGATTAGCGTGACTATTCATTCCATAACCTCATCCTTGAGAGAAACACCTAAAAAGGAGGAGAGGATCCAAAAGAATTCTCCAATGCTTACCCCAGTTAACCATAAAAAAGGAATATTGCATCGTTATATCTAGAAAAAATAGCAAAATAACATGATGGAAAAATATGTTGTTCATAATAAGGAAAAAGGCAGTTAACATTAAAGTTCTGGTGGTCTGGAGGGAACAGGGTCAAAACTGGAGAAAGAAAGTATAGGAAATAGGTACAAAAACAAACACCCAACATCTCCCCCCAATTGAAGAAATAGCATGTCCTCATGCAAAACCTCAGTTTCTCTTGTTATACCTCCGATGCAATTCTGAAAAATTATAAACATTGGCAGTGTCTTCACCAGTAGACCTATATCCTTGAGTAGCTATTGACTGTCATGGCCATGACTCTTCTTCATAATCACACAAATGGTAATACGACTGGTATTCCTCCAGCGGTAACTATATCAGAGGATATTTGAACCTAAGACCAATCCAAAAGGATCCAAGTGTTTGCACCACTTGGGCATATTCTGGTACTCGTGTCACAACAACCATACAATTCTGGAACTTGAAAGGATCTCCTTCTTGTAATCCAACACTGCAAGCTTCAATGTGCTTAAGGCACCCTATTAGTGCTCGACTTTTCATTTATGCATAAATATTAAGGCAAAACCCCACAATCCTTTTTTTGTAAGTGGCTAACTATTCCCTAATTTCTAGGGTACTCGGGAACAACTTGAACTCACATCTCAGTTCAACAACCATTCTTGGTTCTTCCCTAATCCACAATGCTAATCTTTCTTCATTAATTTCATCCGACTTGATGGCTAAATTCCTTTCGATTTGATTCTTCATAAAAGAAATGAAGGCTCACAACTGCAAATCCCCCATATAAGAGAAAATACTTGACACTGTCTTTGTACTGACATATTCACACATTATATTATGTAAAAACAACTCACAAAGTAATCTTTGTTTATCAAAATCAAAAGCACAAAAAACTTCAAGAAAAGTGGGTCTATTTTCAAAAACTGCTTTTAATTGAAAAGATAATATCAATCCCATAGGAACACTGGATATGATGGGGAAGGCCTCCTACAGCCTAACAGGTTCAAGGCAGGCTCTCGAAGCTTCATCTTATCATTTGTTAGGTCCAGAACCTGCCACTGTAATAGCTATAGTTGTTCGTCTTTCTTCTTCATAGCTTCTTTATTGCTTTGCCCTTCCCATTCTCTTTCCCATTATTCCTTTAACCACTCCTCCGAGAGTGAATTCATCATTTTCGAATGTGCCTTGAGTGAGATCATTCCCTCTTTCAAAGAGAGCACTTGCTGTTTCCATTTTTGTAATTTTGGTATCAACAAAATTCTTTTAGAACACCACCCTTCATCAAGATCGGGTGTTCTCCCACATGCACTAACAACTCAAGGTGTAACAGCCTCCTGAGGGTAAAATTGCTCCATTTCAGTTGTTTGTTCTTGTGTAATAGCAACGTCATCAATGGGTTCTTGTGTAACAGCTTCTTTCTCCCCTTGGTTAAATTCCACTTCCACTGTTGGTTCTTTTGTAACAACAGTGTCATCCACAGGTTCTTGTATATCATCTTCTTCTTTTTCCCCTTGGTTAGTTTCTACTTCCACTTCTGGTTCTTGTGTAACAATAATGTCATCCAAGGGTCCCTGTGTATCAGCTACCAAACTAATCTATGTGGAATGCTCCATTTTAGCTATTGGTTCTCATGTAACAACAACATCTTCAATGGGTTTTTGTGCGTAAGCTTCCCAGGACTCAGTTTTTGTTTCCCTTGAAAAGTTTTCCACTGCATAGACTCTATACCCCACTGCCACTAGCTCCTTAGCGCAGGTCATGCACATAGAACTCGGAACATTTTCCTCCTTGGCCCTATCTACATCCTTAGCCAAAGTATCTAATCCTGAGGCCCTTGCTTCTACCTTATCCTCTGCTAACTTCTTTCTTAAATTTTCATTTTCTCTTTCTAAAGTTTCAATTTTAAGTAGCAAGGATTGGGTCTTGTTCTTACCTGGTGAGGGAGGTTCCTTCAGCCGAGCCTGCTCTTCATCTTCCTGCCTCACTATCTCCTTGTTCTTCTCAGACATGGATGGGATATTTGGGTACCCACTAACCCTTACTCTCTGCTTCGGCCACTTATCACCTATTGGCTTGTCAACCAGTCTCTTTCTAGCCCTTACTTTCGAGGGCTGGGGCTGCTCCTTGGTTTTCGATGGAGCTTCCTCAGAAGTCTTAGCTCACTTCCTAGGGTAGTCATAGCCTTATTTCTCATGAATTCATCCCATCTCTTTCCTTGATGACTTAGGACATCTAACACAATTAGTTGGATTAGGTTGTGGTTTGTGATGAAATTCTCTGGGTGCGCAACTGTCTTCACGATCGTGGCCATATGCATGATATTCTCCAACAGAAAATACAGGAGGTTTATCATCTATTGATATCGAAGGTGATTTAACAATGGGAAGTGGTAATTAAATACAATTTTTTCCCTTCCCTCACATGTGATATACTTAATAAGGTAAAGAGCGACATCTGCCCATGGTTGGGGAAGTGACAACCTGTCAATTCCTCTTCCTTTCTTCACCAGTCATTCTTCCCCTTAGATAAAATCCTTCTTTAAAGAGGGGCCATTGATTTTTCTGTTAAACAACCTTTTTCCCTATGTTGGTAATGCTGTCACATGAGAAATTACCTCCTCTGTAACTTCCAACTGCAATCCCCTAACCTCCGTTTGATTCCTTTTCAAATTATTAGCGAATTCCATAGCAATTGCTTCGTTTGATCCCTCTAGCCTTTGGAAAAACTCAAACCAACCTACATCTTTAAAAATTTAACATGCTTCGGGGTAGTTTTCCAATGCCTTGGTTGATCATGGTTCATGTTGAATTGTTGCCCCACCCATTGCTACATTGTTACAACACTGTTCTCCTCTCTTCCTCTCCTGAGAAATTCTGAAGTAGCAGACACAATGCTCAACTATTCTGGCCCTGCAAACTATTCTCCTCCACTTCTATTTGAGAGTTCTGAATGAGGATGCAACGCTTCAGCAGTGGATAATGGTAGGGTGACACAGTGAGATTAAAGGCATGGATGCCAAATCAGGGTTCATACTGTGCAATATCATTTCCTTATTAATGCTAAGTTATGGAAGGTTTGGTCTGAGGTACAATTACTTTTCAGCATATCGATCATTAAATGGTAATTATTATGAGATCATCATACTTTGGTTTCAGTCTAAATACTCATGGGTCATATCATGATGTAATTTTTCCTCCCCTCATCTTAAGTGTGATGGTCATCCTCGACTGTCAAAAGGATATCACATTAAATTTCCATAATTACTAAATAAAAGAGAATAGCAATATTAATGTTTCATGATGTACCTAGTGCGACGTGGAGAGAATACATTGGTGACGAGGTGTGTGATATTAATTCCGGTGATCATGGACATTGCTCCTGAGTCATGGTGATGTGTGTTGTATATCGTAATGGATAATTTACTTGGATCATTTCTAGAAGTCATCAGATGTTACAACTGTAATAACCAAGACGACTGTCATGTATTATTAGTTTCCACAAAAGATAAAAACAAAGAACTAAAAACAGTCGTGTAACAACATTATTGTAAGATAGCCTGAAATAACAAATGTTGTTTCAAAGTGTGTAACAACCACCACAAAGTGGTTTTCAATTGTTGTAAAAATTGTTTGTCTGCACCCCAAAAAGAGGTTTTCACAGCCATATTATTTTCATTATTTATTTACTTAGGACATAGCCCGAATTGGGTGAACCACATATATCTGTATCTCTCTTGTTTTATGTGTTTTCTATGTTTATATTTCTGCAATACTTTTTCATGTGTTCCATTTCTCTATAATATATACTTTTCTAACAATAAATATAAAATGTCATAATAATAATCATAATAATAATAATCATAATAATAATAATCATAATAATAATAATAATAATAATATATTATATTATTATTATTATTTATTATTATTATTTAGCACGTGTAACAACTTCTAGCACCTTTCAGTTGTTACACTTATTGAAAAATTAGAATTTTGGAGGCACATGGGGGGTTTTCCCCTGCTCCTGTAATTTGAAGGTCTGAATTTGTGACAATGTTACCAAATGAATCCTTTGAACCAGGTTTATGATATAACCAAATATGGTGCCCATTAGTTAACAATGGTGTCCTCACATTGTCAATGGTAACCAAATTCACAGTCCTATTGTCAAAGATTGCATCTACCTCATGGGGACCTAGCCATCTGGTGCAAAGCTTACTCTTGAAGTCCTTGAATCTTGAACCATATAAGAGAGCCCAATCTCCTTTCTAAAATTTCTTCTTCTTGATAAAATTGTCATGCCACTTAACTCTCTACCGCTGGATAATCTTTGTTTGTTGGATAGCATAGTCGTTTCTCCTCCAATTCATTGAGTTGGTTCAACCTTTGCTTTTGTGTTGTAGCCAGATCCAGATTTACCTTCAATGCTATTCTCAATGTCTTGATTTCGAACTCAATAGGGAATAAGGGGTTTTTACCATACACAAGTTCGTATGGTGAGAATCTCGTAGTATTCCTCCATGTGGTTCTATATGCTGACATCACTTCTGGAAGTTTATCATCCCAATTCCTTCGATGACTAGCCACAGTCTTGGTAATAATCCCCTCAATGACTTTGTTGGTGCTTTCCACTTGCCCATTTTCTTATGGGTGATAAGATGTCATGGTTCTATGATGGATTTTATATTTTTCAACCAACTTTTGTATTATATGAGATGTAAATTGGGACCCTCCATTTTTCACTATCTCTATGGGTATCCCAAAATGGAGGAATATTTCTTCAAACAGGAAGTCTGAAATAGCCTGATCTGTGGCTCTGGTTAGTGCTTTTGCCTCAACCCATTTTGTGACATAGTTGGTGCAGACAAAGATGTAGGACCTCTGTCTAGATGAAGGATTAATTGGTCCCACAAAATCCAAGGCCCATTTCTGAAATGGTTCTAAGACTATTTGAGGCTATAATGACATCTCATCTAATTATAGTGGTTGGCCCATACTTTGTTAGCTATCCAACCTTTCACGAACTTCTTGGCATCCTAAAATATTGTTGGCCAATAATATCATGTCGAAAGGACTTTGTATCCTGTCCGCTTGTCTGTGAAGTTCCCTCCACAAGGTTCCTCATGACAAGCCTTAAGGATGTAAAATATCTCATCTTCCCTAACACAGTGTCTGATCTGAAAATATGGTCCAGTGTGATATAGATTCCCATCTATCCAGGAATAAGTAGCACTCTGTAATATGATTTTTCTCTTTTCTTTGGAGGATAAGTATTGTGGAAACTTCCCTGCGGCAAGATAATTGGCTATATCTACATACCATCGTGAGTGAGTAGAAATAGCAAAGAGATACTGATCAAGGAAAGAATCCTCAGTAAGAATGCAATTGTCATCAACATTTAACCTAGAAATAAAATCAAATACTACATTATCTTTTCCAAGTTTATCTACAATTGTGATATCAAATTCTTGTAACAGCAATAACCAACATGTAATTATACCATTGGTAATTACTTATTCATTACAAAATGAATGGTAGAGTGGGTGTACAAATACTTGATACCCAGTAATATAATGTCGAAACTTGTTGATGGCATGCACTACTGCTAGGAATTCCTTCTCGGTCATTGTGTAGTTGAGCTCATCTGGAGTCAAATTCTTGCTTATGTAATAAATAGCATAAGGTTTCCTATTCTCCAGCAGGCTCAAAACAACACCTACAACAATATCAGATGCATCTATAGCTATGTGAAATGACAATTCCCAATTAGGTCCATGTAAAACTGAAGATGCTGATACACATCATTTCAGCTTCAAAAGGGCATTCTCACACTTTCTTGTCCACAAAAATTCCACATCTTTCATAAGTAAGGAAAACAATGGCGATGTAATTTTTGAAAAATTATCTATAAACCTTCTGTAATACTCTACATGTCCCAATAAACTACGTACCTATTTTTGAGTCTTGGGAATTGGAATTTTTTCAGAATTACCTCTATTTTAGCAGGGTCTACCTTGATCTCATCAGCAGAAATGTAGTGTCCCAGCATGATCGCTTCAGTCATCATCATGTGAGATTTTTTGGTTCTGAAAGCAACATTAGTTTGTATACAATGTTCCAACACTTTTTCTAAATTAGCTAATGTTGTTTAAAAGCATCATCATAAGGTGTAAAGTCATCCATTGAGGATTTCAAAGCAGTCATTTAACAAATCAAAAAAAAATCCCTATATTTCCCTTTGAAAAGTTGTTGGCGCATTGCAAATTCCGAAGGGAAGTACTTTGTATGCGAAAGTTTCCCAAGGGAAAGTGTTACACAAAAATATCGTCACCATGACTATTTGCAGTTAGTATGGGTCTATCATCACTTATACTGGCCTCCTAAGAAAGTCTCAAACCCTAGCTCTTCATGTCAAGCTTTGCAAATGAGAGAAAGACATTGAAAATCAATAAAACTCTGGTTCTGCACTTTCTCTCACTTTTGCCTACGGACCCGCACTCTTTGTTCATATTACCTGCGTATCTGCACGCTCTGTTTGTAAAGGGGTGGGTGCGTACCCCTGTAAAAGTAAAAAAGGCGCAAGTTTAGTCTAAAAAACTCACTTTGGGTTAATTATAGATGTTTCTAGAAGGAATTTTGACGTGGATTCTTCGCTCCAAGGTGGTTCATGCATCCCAATAGAGAAGGAGCTAATCCCTTGATAGGAGGAGCTATCCCTTTAAAGGAGGGTTTTATCCCTTTGAACGAGGACCTAGTAACTTCCCTCCATTGCACTATAAATTAAGGCATTGGATCAGTTGTTGGGGAGGTTAGAAGCTGAATATTTTTTAGGGTAAATGCTGATGGAATTGGGACTTCCTAGTTAAACTTGAGAGGAGAGATCACATACCTTTTGGTTTCATTGGGAAGTGAGGGAAACTTGTCAAAGTAGAGGAGACTTCTTGTTGGACCCTGGGAGGAGCTTGTACAGCATCAAGGCACAGGTTGTAAAGTTCTTCTTTCATTTGAATTAATACAATCAGATTCATTTTTCTCAACAAATTGTCTTATGTGGTTTGTTTCATAATCTCCTTGATCATTATGATGAATATGCTTTATGATATTGGCTTTTCAGGTGCTATTTAATTTGTTTGCTTGTTTGTGTTTTCAGACTTACACTTCAAGGAAGCTCATTTGGAGCGAGGGAGCGAGGCTTCCACAAACTTGCATTGGACCCAAGGTAGGCCTAAAACACTTGTATGCCTTTGTTTGTAATTGCATATTTAGAGAAAGATAGTTTTTGATTGGCTTGCTTGTCACTAGATATCTTTAGATACTAGGAAGGTCGATCTTGTCCGCAACCTCGACTCATTCCATGTGACAAAATGGAAACTCCGCTGGGGACTTGACTGTTTTCCTTGTTTTTACTTTGACCTGAGAAACTTATGTCTTTGCTTCTGTTTTTGGCTTGTTGCGTGTGGAATTGGGTGGATTTAGTGGGTCTAGGATTGTTTTTTCTTTTCATAACTTTAGGAGAAGCCCGCACCATGTGCTTGTATCATAGTGCGTACTTATACACATATTTACTTTGCACACAGAGCGTGCACGCACCTGTGTAAACTCTGAACCTTCGGACCTGTTGTGGCCAGTCTTGTTCATTCAAGTGTTGACCAAAATACCAAATGAACGGGGACCCTTAGTTTAATTTTTGAGAAAAATCAAGTTTTTCTTTCTTTAAAATAAGGATACCATCATAAGCTTAGAAAGGTCCTTCGAATATTTTTAACCTAAGTTTACGATAAGGTAAAGGTCTTTAAAAATTACGTTGCAAAAAGATAGGAAATGCCTTCATTCCCCTATAATATTGGTATGCGCAAGGCCCCCATGTTAAGCATAACATCGCATCGCAATAAAGTAATGCTCATAAGGAAAAACCTCAAGGTCTACCGATCTGCGATAACACCGATCGCAAGATCGCATATCACAGAAATAAACTGGCAATATTTGGCAAACATTAAACTTTTGCAACCTACGATGTTGCGACCTGCGATGGTGCAATCTGCGATCTTGCGACCTGCGATGGCACGATTTGCGATGAAACAATCTTCGATGCTATGTAAGCAAATCATGAATCACTTAATCACGAATCCTTCGGGCACGCCATTCAAAGAAAATCCACTTACCATAATCTGACCCAAGATCATGCACTTTTAATGATAGTAAATGGATTAGTTGTCAGTTATTAAATGAAATGAAGACGCGTGCTTTTCTAAAGAATTACTTCACGTAAAGTGGCATATTTGATATATATGTTGCATTTAAAACTCTCCCATCACCTTTCTCAATCAGTCATTTCCACTTCGCTCGTAATCTGCAGGAACGAAGAGTTAAGAAGATTCAAAGCCGAATGCAGGAGCAGATGGGAAAGAAACATAAGGCTCAAGGCTTCGAGGCGAAGGAAAAGACGAAGGAGATGGCGCCTCTGTATACAGACACTGCCTGCAATAGGGACGCAGGAATTTCGACATGGGAAGGCATGTATAGGCTGTTGGAGGAAGAAAATCCTAGAGTAATGAAGGTTGATACTGCCGCGGGCTCACAAAATTATTCGGAGGCATCCTTAGAGGAGCTGGCATGTTCATTTCTTCACCGAATAGTAGCTAGACCCAAAATTTTACCGTATACAGATATGATCAAGTGGATACTTGACAATGCAGAGTTACACGACAGACAATTCAAGGTTCAAGGACATGGGCTCATAGGATCATTTGTCGCGCAAGACTTAAAGCTTATGTATCATCTTCCTGAACCTCACACTACCTACAATGCACAATTTGTAAAGAAATTTGCAGCAGAGAACACAAACCTGGCAGATACCACTAGAGATTGAACCAGAAAAGAGGAGCCGCTCAAAAAGGAAAAAAACGGTATGTATAGCACTAGTTCCCTCACCTCTCCGTATTGTTTTACTGTGGACATGCTTTGTAGACCATTTGGGATGCCGGACATCAATAAATTTTCGTCTGAATGGCTACCACTCATAGACACTGCCACCAACGCCAATATCATGGATTGGGCCAAGATATTCTCTGATAATCTATACACATCTGTTATGAATTATCGGTCTAAAAGATCCTTGTCTCAAAGGGTCTATCCTCCTTTTTATCTGTCTGCGTATATTGTGGATTCTATTTGCTATGTGTCTAAATTCCCCATTATGGGTTGGAAATGGACTACCCAGGACCCGTCACCTATTCATGTTTATCATAAAGTGTTATGGGATTCCTAGTTCACCCCACACTTCTATCAGATTTGTCACGGGCTTGTCTTACCCCTATAAAGGATGATGTATGATGAAGAACCCCCGAGGTGCTCACCCGAAGCGCAAATATACATCATCCCCATCGCGAGATGGTTCAGGGAAGAATGGTTCACTTATATAAGAGTGTTTGGGAGCACTGTACCTCCACATGTCCTACCCCTATATGTCCCCGATAAACTTTTGGCTCGGGAAATTGCCTATCAGACCTACTCAGAAGGCGACCTGACCAAAGAACTAAAACACAAGAAGAAGGCCATATGGCCTCAGTTTCCTGTAGCTTGTGGGGCCTTCTCATTGTTTGATGTAGGGCACACTTTCGCCGAAGTGGAGAAGGTGACGTCTCTACAATTATTTAAATTCTCAGCTCGGCCTTTTGACCTAAATAATGTTGCACATGATTTCACTACAAGCGTCAAAATAAAAGTATTCATTGGAAAGAAAGATTTGTTTGATGATTTATTTCAAGGTAAAAGCTCACTCCAGGAAGTTTTGTGGGAAGCTCGGTCGAGGTTGTCTCCAGATGACCTCCAAAGATTCATGTTGTATAGGGAAAGAAGGCTTGCCAGTGTTCCTCTAGAGAAGTTGCGACTGCCTGCCAGAGAACCAACTCCCAGTGTCAGCCTCAGTGGAAACTCTAGCACTTTCAAATCCAAATCTGACACTGCCCAAAGAATGCCTGAACGTTCTAAAAATTCTGGAAGCGACCAAGAAAAAAGCGAAGAAACAGCTAAAGATACAGCTCAGTCAAGATCAATGTCGCAACAGCAAGTTATGGCCTCCCCACCAAGAGATGTCCCTCCTCCCGTCATTAAAGCGCCACTCGTCACAACAGAGCTAGACAAAGAATGGGAAACCTTCAACGACCTGATAAGCCTTGAAGGGAAAGCCCCAAGAACACCTGTGAACAATACACAGGTAATGCAAGAAATGGTTTCGACCAAAGTCAGAAGTGTCACAGAAACGGAGCACAGTCATATCGCTCCACCTTCTGAGCTTCTACTCAATGTAGAATAAATTCCCCCACTGGATGTATTCTATAGTCCCCAACATAAAGCAATTGTTAGGAGACAAAGAAAGAAAAGAAAGCTAGAGAATACACTGTCACAAGATGCTGAACATTTGGACGTCTTATGGAAAGACCCCAACAACAACCCAACAGAAAATCTCACGAAGTTGTCTCAGATCACATTAGCATATGCTTCTGCAACTATTGCTAAGGCATCGGAAGTTCAGCAACTTTTGAAGGAACAAGAAAATCAAATACAGCTACTACAACGACAGTTACAACAAGCCAATGCTAGTATTGAAGCGTCCAAACAACTCGAGAAGTTACAAGAAGACTTTCAGCAGATGCAGATAAGCTATCAAAGAAGCCTAGACGAAAAAGGAAAGTAGTTGCAAGCTTCGCAAGAAATACATAAATAAGAGCCTAAGCTTGCCGAATTTGTTTCAGAATCTACTGGCTTAAATGAGCAATTTCTGCAACAACAGGAAGAGTTGGGACATAAGATATCACAGTGGGGTCACTATTGCGAGCTGAGCGATAAACTCACCAATCAAGTAGCAGACTTGCGAAGTGACTATGACCAGATTGACAGAAGAGTGATGGAATACTTAGCTTGGTAGGATGGAGAGGAAGGGAAAAGAGTAAATGCACCCAGAATAAACGAGAGTCATAAGGAATTGCTCTTTAACAAATGGGACGATCAAATCAAGCAGGCAGAACAGGCAGCGGAGACAGTGACCACGCAGGCAAACATTCTTATCGACTGTGTAAATGAGAATTTACATAGGGCCAACTTAATCGCAGAAACCACCCTGGGGTGCCTACCAAATAAATCACGACTGGAGGCAGAATGGAAGTAGAAGGCACAAGAAAACGGAAAAGCGATCCAGGCATTGAACATGTTAAATTGGGAGTGTTACTGGGCATACTTAGTCAAGCCACACAGTCAATGGATGACTGTGAAATGAATCATAAACTCAGCCAAGAAAGTAGTGCCAACTCTCATAGATTCTATTTTCGCAGCCCAGCTCAGCGCAGAAGTCGGCCAACCGACTCTTCTCAAGTCCATGATGAACACTTGCAGTTTTAAAGACCAAATTCAGAAGTAGCTTATTTTTAGAAGTTTGTTGTTTCTTTTCATTTAGATTAGAAAAAGGACGGTCATTTGAAAACCATATCCTAAAATTTTGTAAAAACACTATTATTAGAATTAGGAAGTAGTATTTTAACCCTTCTCATGCATTTGTAGAAGGGTCCAAAGATTTGTCAAAAACTTATCCTCGGAACATGCACTTCTGCACTCTCAGAGGAGGTTTTGATGAATGGATGGATCGAGATTTATTTTTATTTGCATTTTGATATCTGCTACTGATGTTGCACTTTTGTACTCTTAGTAGGTGTTAGAGCAAGTAGAGATAGATCGTTTTTGCTTGAAGTTTGTGAGTAGGATCAGTCATAAATGGTACTTTTATCTCTTGGCAATTTCTGCTTATATTCTTTAAGTGATTTATAGTTTTCAGTTGTTTATATGTTATTGCATGAATGTATGGGTTACCATTTGGCACTTCTTTACGGTGGAGTCATATTGTTTATGTCTAACATATGAATAGCTTATTATGTGATATGCTATTCACAACTGTTTTGCCTAACTTCTTATGCAAAGTGGTTTATCTTGAATGATTTATATTCTTATGATAGTTGAATGGTCTTTATTACCAGTTATTGTTTGAAATCTCTTTAGATCGCATAATAGAAGATATACATCCCAGGTTAGTGTAGATTAGATGTGTTGCTTCTCATTAGATTACAATAGCATAGAGTTAGTTTAAAGAATCTGAATTACATTAGCTTTAAAGTACTCTTAGATCATCATTATTCAACTCTACACACACGAACACCCCCAGATCGGGAAACTAGTCCCGTTATCCCCAGTCGGACCCGCTATACCAAACGGATAAGGAGCTGCCAACCAAGGTCCGGATCGGGTGGGTATCCCCCTTGTCGTCGACCCGATTTTCGGGGCTTCAACAAACTGAAGTACATTGCAAGGACACAATCACTAGACAATGAAGGGGAGTCAGAGAGAGAGAGAGAGAGAGACCAATGGAGCTGAATCGAAATAGGATAATGACTGAGGGGAAGAGACCAACTAACTAATGTAAGTCTCATTTTATGTTGTGGTACTTGATATCAAATGAGGTGGGGGGGCATACCCATACCCATCGAGATAACTGAATACAAATAATAATGGTGCACGCAACAAAATGAAACGAAGCACTAAAGTATATTCTTAATGGTACATGACACGCTAGCATAAATGAGACATAAAATAATACAATGTATCCCATATACATAATGCACCTGGCAAAGAATGAGTTGGGACTAAATAGAATAGCGTTGCAGTACATGACACATAATGGCCCTTCCCTCAAAAAATGGATGGGAGGGAGGGTATAACAACCAAAGAAACCCTGCTAAATAGGAAAGGGCTCTGCAAAAGTGAATGGATCATCTGAAGGAGACATGCATGCTATGAGCATTGCAAGAGGTAGGAACCGAACCCATCAAATCTGTTAAATTTCATCTGAGGTTGTAGCATAATATGACGTTGTTTGGGCATGTGGGGGGCTACCTGAAGGGCTATGCCATCATGAGGTCTGAAACATTTCACACACACTCGGGAATCACTAGTACAATTTGTTGCATCACTAGACCATCAACTGTATGAATCACGAGCATGAAAGAAGAAATTTAAAGGGAAGTAATGATTCCCTTTGCTTGATCCGAGGCACCAAAGAAGAGTGGAAGTATGAACCAAGATACACCGCCCTCTAGGTCGTTCCTTCGAAATAGATGTGTTGATGTCGATAGAATTGGGACCGCCATGGGTGAGGCAACGAGGATCCTCAACTAAGGCATGAGGGAAAGTAGTAATGTGACTGATGGACTGACACGAGGGAAAATGGGGAAATGGGACTGGGGTACAAACAGACAACTTCCTTTGTCAGAGAATAAAGTGCATGGTTGACCTGACAACGACTGACTAACGGCAAAAATGGGAAAAATGCGATGAACGATATTCAAAGATGGATGGAATACTATGACATGATACAATGGGACGTGAAACAGACTCCATGGATGCAAAGGTGACTCATCACAGATGCTCTGAAAAAGGGTGACTGAATGGTGTTGCCACAGAGAATAGGCCTAGTCGAGACAATGAAAATATGAGCAAATTATGGTTTCTCACGATGAAAATTGACACTTGAGACAAAAAGTGCCAAGGGAAGGTGGTCCCTAAAGTACAGGCATTGCATATGAATAAATTCAATTTTGAGAGGCGACAAGGTGACCCTTCTTGGAAAAATGGCTTCCAGGTGAAGTGTTAAGTCATAAAAAATGAAGAGAGACCCATTTTAGTTCTCTATGATAGCTTTCTAATCATACTAATGGCTCATTAAACGCGTATACATTTTGGTCAGAATGGGTGACAAAAGAACTGGGGGTTTTCCTATAAAAGGGTGTTTTCCATCGAATATAATTCATTTGCGCGTTGATTTTTGGTGAATTTGGAGAGGAGGAAAATTACCTATATCATGTGAAGATCATAGTAGACAAACCAACTATCGGAATTAGGATCTGCAACTTTCAGGTAGGTGGCCTTACTCAACATTTCAATTTCAGTGGTTTACTTGATGATTTTGGTGCTCCACAGCTCCCTCGGAGACCCCTGATACTCCTCACGGCTGGCGTGCACCTTTTTAGGCCTGAAGTGTGATCTAGTTCATAGGAATTGATAAACAAAACTTACGAGATCACCCTTTTCTGGCTGAAAACTGTGAGCTAAAATTGAGAGGGAGGGTGATATGCTGGCTTGGTGGAAGCTAGAAGCTGAACAACCAAGATGAGTGTTTTCATATCTAAACTAACAATACATGTGGTGTTTTGGAGGCATGGCAGAGATGAAAATAAACAGTTTTGAATGATATTTTGACAACCTTCGATCTGAGATTCAAGGGAATCAGGGGGTTCAAGGGGCGTTAGCTCAGTACAGGGTTCTCAAACTGTTAGAGAACTCATTGTTCATTCGTTTTGATTTTCTTAACATGCTATGATAATGTTGAATGTATTTAGAGCTATGGGCTCCAAACTCTTATATATTTGATGTGATACATAATGTGATTATTCATCTTTTATATATATATGACTATATTAGTTCACTGTGTGTTTTTTTTATGGTTGCCTTCTGTGGTATACATGTGATAAATGCCCATAGAATGTTACGTTCAATGGTATCTACATATTTATTTGGGCTCAAGGAACATGAATAAAAGTAATGGTTTCGAATTCACGTACCGACAACTTAGCTCATAGATATTTTCCAAATAGGACTTGGTTATGCACATGATAAACACCATTCAATTAGATGACAAGCAACAAGGAATATAAATGAACGTGAAGATAAAGGATGTGATCAGGAAGGGCATCAAGTAACAAACCTATCACTGCATCATATTCGGCTTGGTTATTGGTGGCAAATCAAATACACACGCCGTTAGAATGGACTAATGTATGAAAGGGGGTGAAAATGGCCCATGCTACCAAGGCTAGATTCCTAGAGAAGTGACTCGCACCATCAACATAACTAATATAAAGTGTGGATGATGGATCCATATGAGAGCTGCAAAAGATAATAAATGAGATGATGCAACCTACCTAAATACATGACATAAATAAATACATGCAACTCAATGGGATATAGTATGTGTAAAATTTCTTGAGGTAGAGTTCATTGCAAGTATTACGAAGAAGTTTGCCTTCAAATCCTCTAAGAGACATGCCCCCTTGCATAAGTCCTTACGAATGATGTAAGGTCCTAGCCATAATGATTTGAACTTCCCATGTCCCAGGAAATCATGGGCCTGGTCACACACCAAAATAAGATGACCTTCGTGGAAGGTATGAGGGTGGAAATTTTGATCATACTCGACTTTGGTGTGCTTTTTGGTTGCTTCAATGGTTTGCAAAGAAACACAATAGTCTTAATAGGCATGCTCAAGCCTGATAAGTCTTTTTTCTAATGGTTGTGTGTTAGGGAGAAGTTCGACAGCTAGCTGAAGGGAAGGGATCTCACACTCGATCAGTAAGACTGCCTCCTCTCCAAAAACAAGGTGGAAAAGAGTAAACTCGGTGGCAGTTTTAACAGAAGTTCTATAGGCCCACAAATATTGGAAGAGCATAAGGTGGTAGTTGGTCTTGTGCTTATTTACTATCCGCTGAAGCATCATTTTGAGAATCATGTTCACTGCTTCAAATTTTCCATTAGCTTGGGGCAATAAGATGATGAATACTGGTGCTAGAATACCAACAACGAGGATAGATCATGCCATAACTGTAGGCTTCATCTCATTATCCCTTTACTTTAAGGAAAACATTAGTCCCTTTGTCTTTCTATGTTCTAGGTCATTCCACTAGGCCTAGGGAAGACATTTTTGTCTGTAGTCATAGATTCTACATAACAGGATTGACAACATTTGGGGACGCACTATGCCAATTTCAGCTTCTCTGTCTAGAAAAAAATTATTGGCGTTATGACAAATGTGTTATCCTTGATGGAAACCTTCTTAATAAATATGTCAACATGATGGTAGTAGGATGAGTATTTAGGCCAATACAGATTGAATATTAGTTCAGAGATAGAGGAGTGATAAATATAAAGTGTGAAGAATTATATGTGGGTTCTGTGAAGAAAATATTTGTACATACGCAAGTATGGTGAAGCAAAGTCACGTATAGTTTTTGCACAATAGTATTATTAATACGAGGTGTCTTTAGGATGGTATTGACCCACAATAATGAGTGTGAAAATGAATATTTGATCCTCTCAAAGAATACCATTGACATAACTATGAAATTGGCCTAAGGTATTAGCTAAGGCCTGAGCTGTACAAGGAGATGGATTTCAAAGTGCTAAGTGTGCATGATTTTTTTTATTGATGAATTATTTGATGTGAAATATGTGTGCACCATGGAGTGTGATGATGGATCAAATCTTAGAGATCTCAAATGACTAGACATTAAATAATGTTCTTATGGGTTGATAGATTTGTGATGATGATGTTATGTTGTGTGTTGTTTACAGTATATGTCGAGATTTGGGTTTGATTGATATTTTGTGGTGCAATGAAGGTATGATTAAGTATTTACAGATCGATACACATGTTTTCTTCAGAAATATCGTGTACATACATCGATATTATTCTTAGTAGTCATGTATCAGTTCTAGAGTATGCACAGATCTATACATGAGTATGCTTCTTAAAAGTTGTGTACATATGAAAAAGTTTCTTATAAGGGTCACATATATATGCTAGGGTTTTTGATGAATATGATATATGACGAGTCTTATTATGTTTACTATTGTTTTTTGATGAAGTCTTTCATTATGATCTGTGTTTGATGAGGTTGAAATGATTATGTTATGAAATATTTAATAGTAATGATGTTGTCATGAGATGATCTATATTTGGTTCATAGATAAATGATAAGGCCAGTGTGTGTTTCAACGATTGATTTCAGTACTGCAGTGATTCAGTTTTAGGTTTCATTGTTTTGAGATATGCACTCGAGTTATCTGAAAAGGAAAAAATGTGTATATATGGAGGTATGTCTCATAATAATAGCATATATATATTGTATCATAAGGTTGAACATGGTTTGCAGTGACAAGATCTGGTTTCTGTGATGAACAATAGGTGGTCTCACATTCTAATTAAGAGTATACAGTTAATTGAAATGATCTAGTTTCTGTGGTTCAATATTTGGTTTATTCAATGATTTGATGATTAAGTTGGTTGAGTGATTTGATATAGTGTTGTTTTTAGTATTGTTATCTTATATTTGTAATGGATAGAGTTTGAAATATTCTAAAATAATGATCCATAAAGAACAAATGATAAAGGGTTTTTAGCTCCCTTCGAGTAAGAAGCTTGAAAATGAGAGGAGGTTGTATCCTTCTACATGTGGGTATGTGCATACTAGTATGTGTCCTTGCGAGTACAAGTATTGTAGGAAACTTCTCTTAATAATAAAAGAATATAGAGATGAAAACAATGGTGGTTTTTTCCCACATTGTGTTTCCACCTAAAAATCCTGGTGTTCATGTGTTTCTTATGTGATATGACTTATTACGTTCTTACTGGACTTGATTACTATTTAATTAATGTTCAATGAAGTACTGATAGATTGGTTTAAGTTAAACAAATGATGAATTAACTGAAATACTTAGTGAATAGGATACATGCTACTTTTCTTCATCACAATCGCGTACATATGCACATTTACCTCATCGCAATCATGTATAGAAATTTGACTAAGAAAAGAAAAGTTTAAAATACTCATTCACCCCCCGTCCTCTTTTTTCTAACAATTGGTATCAAAGCAGGTCCTTCAAAAGAAGCTTGATCGCTTGAAGGAAGATTCATTAAGATGAGAAACCAAGAAGGATCAACATCTATTAGGCCACCATTGTTCAATGGATCTAATATGGTTTTTTAACAAGCTAGAAAAAAGCTTACCTATAGTCACTTGGACGATATGTTGGGGAATCGTTGAAGGAGGCTATCAATATCCATCCTCTATCCCCACAGATGAAGCATAGAAGAAAAAATATGAGACCAATGCAAAGGTTTTCATTGTTGTGTTAGGAAGCTTGGGAGAATCAAAATTTGTCAAAGTCATGCACTTGAATACTTCAAAGGCTATACCAGGCAACATCATCCAAAGTTATGAAAGTGACAACAACGTAAAATATGCCAAGCTTCAAACCCTTAGAATTATCATTGGTTGAGAATCATCATATTAATTGTTTAATCTCTCTAAGTTATGTCTATGGTAAATTGTTAAAAGAATTACAAATCTCTAATATTAAGAATAGATTTAACACCTATGTCTCACTATAAAAAAAAAAATTGTATCTCTATTTTTTTTATTTTTAAATTATGAAAAACCATCCAAAACTAGGTTAAAGAAAAAAATTATACATCTCATTCATACTAAGTTAGAAATAAGTTATACATCTCATTCATACTAAGTTAGAGAGAACACCTCCCCATATAACAAATTAAACTTCATAAATTATTTTGATGTTCCTAATAACTTTAATCTCTAAATAGTAAGAAAAATTATATGATTTTGAAAATAACATTTTAAATAGGATAACATTTATATAATAAAATTAAACATTTTATTACGTGGGAATGCAATTGGATTTTTTCTTCTAGTGATGTAAATAGTGTAAACATTGGGGTTAAGTCAAAAGGTATTTATAAAATGGCCATCCTTTTGTGGCATGCAACAACTTCATGTCCCACCATTCCCCACTACTTTTGACTACTGATCTTTTACGTAATTATCCGTGTTCTCTTGCATTCGTTTCGTAGTAAAAGCAAGCGATGTATATGTTTGATAACCAAACCTCCTATGAATTACACTCTCCTCTAACCATTTTGGTTAGTTAGAGTATCATTTGTTCATACCTTTTAAGTTTGGGCTCAATGTTTGTTGGTTAAGAGATTTCAAAATAAATTACGATTGAAATCGTGATATCACAGGTTTATCAATAACTCACCTCATCATTTTTATAAAGAATGCTTTTAGTACTTTAAAAATTTAAAATAAGAAAATTTATCGTATTTGTGCCATGAAAATGGGCAAAGCACGAGAATAAAGTGAAACGAGATTATGAGCGAGAAGATGCTTATTCCTTAGACATATTACTTTAATATGTTTAACATATTATATTTTATATCAGTTTGTTTGAATTTTTGGGAAGTTGTATAAATACTTTCTATATATAAATGAAAATAAATTTGAGCAATATATCTCACTTAATGTTGATGATATATGGGATTTCTTATTTAGTTATGGTGTCCGCATGACCTTAAAGAAGCTATATGCAGGTACTAGTTAACTATTTTAAGGACATGAGCCTAACCAAGCTATATGCATATCTTTCTTTATGATCAAGAAAGAAGACATGTTTCATATTATCTCGGATGCTTATGAATTATTGGGAAATTAAATTGAAGAAGGGTTATCTGTAGTAATGTCATTGTTTTTTTGTAGATGTACTTTTTACAGGCAGTTCTTATTTGTAATATACTAAAAGTTGTTCTAGTCTTTTTTAAATGAAAGATGAGAAATTGTATGCCTCACCAATATGACTAGAATTTTTAAATAGGAAGAAAAGGAAAATGGTGAGATGGTGTTTGTATTTGGAAATATTCAATTTTTTATAGGTATAATTTTAAACAAAAAGGTTGAACTAAATTTTGCATTCAAAATTTATAGGTAAACATTCAAAAGAGGAGCCAACTTGTAATGAATGATCCCTCAAGTGCATAATTGTAATAGTCTATGCAACTACAATTATTCTCATTAACAATAGAATATGTTAATTTAGTGACATAATAATAATTGCACTGAGAAAGTGATTTAATTTAGTGACATAATAATAATTTCACTGAGAAAGTGATTTATGTGGTAGACACCAAACCACTCTTAAGATTTTTCATTATCAACTTCATTCTCTAAATTCCATTAACTAGATATTATACATATTCATCATCTAAACTTGTTATGGATTGGAATATTGCATTACCACAAGTCAATGAAAATATATTAAATATCTAAGTGATTAAATATTTTAATATTAATCCCTATGTAAGGTTAATTTAAAATATAATGTAATTAACAAATTATTTGTTAAAAATATATAGTCAATAGAAAATTTATTAATTAGAGTTAAAAAAAATTCACAAAAATTTCTACAACTACTCTAACAAGCAATTTAATTTTAAATTTTAAAAGATATTATTAATATTGAAAACCTTACTTTTACGAAATGAACATAACAGTAGGTAAAACTAACGAGTATGAAAATTAATTATCTATCCATTGTCCAATTAGCCTACAAATTTGTTTTTTTCTAAAGAGCAATGATTCTTGAATTGGGGTTGAAATTCAAACTCTAATTCTTGAATTCTAATTTAAATCTAAAATGAAATAGAATATACTAGAGCTTGCATTGCTCACTTCCTCCACATAGATATAACAAGAGGCTAGAGCCACAATGAAACAAGTAGAGGGATTGGATGTTTCTACTTGCATTGTTCGTTGCTTTGTATGTGCACACTAACAAGTAAAATATTGAGGGACCCAAATTAATATTGTTGAAGTTCAAACATAACCTACTAGTCATCACAAGTAACAAATTACCCGACCATGGTCCTTTTTAATTACCTTTCATTTTCTAGCAAAGTATATGGATCTAGGCATACGTGTAGATTTCCAATTTGTGAAAAGGGCTAAGACTACATGTCACTCTAATCGGCTTCCATTGTATACTAGAGATTAAATATATGAAAAGGAAGGTTATACATTTAAATCATGACAAATATTCTAGGTGATCCATCCAACTCTGCAATACTAGGATATTACATGAGGCCTAAGGTTCTGAAACCCTAGCTTGACCACATTGGAGATGTCATCCCTCTAAAACTCAAATCTAAAGTCAACTATGTAGACAACGAAAAAATTATGTACATTTTTTTGTACATCGAAACTAATACTACAATACCAATCATATATGTCATTGGAAAAGAATGACATAATAATAATAAGTGAAAAATACCTCAACAATGTGAAAAATGATCCTATACAAGTTACCAAAAGAAAAAATAAAATAATAAAATAATAATAATACCTGAAAAAGACATCAACAATATGAGTTCCTATACAAGTTAACAAAAAAAGGAAAAAATAACACAATTGGGAATTAATCTTGGGAAAGAAATAATAAGATCAAATATATTTTCCATAGTATGTTTATTATATTTTAATAATTTTTTGTTTTTATGGATAAAGAATGCAAATAATATTATTGATATATTTTGCATAATATATTTTTTATCTTTTAATGATTTTTTAATCTCTAAGTATAGAATTTTTTTACATTTTAATTCTATTTTTTATATATTTTAATTTAATTGTTTAGAATATGTTGGATTCCATAGAGATGTTTAGTTTGCCAATTTAACTATTTTTAAGATTTTTTCAAGTATTAATTCACTTTTGTACTTAAAAACATATCTTAAGAAAAATAAATCAAATATAACCAAAAATTAATTAGAATATTATATGTTTCAAACTTTCACCATAATTTGTTTAATATAATTTTATATTTATCATAAGTAAATAAATTTTGGGAATTAATATATATAAAATAAGATAAAATGTATATTTTAAATTAATTAATTATTTTTCGCTTATATAAACGATAAAGTAAAATTAGAAACGGGTACAAATTTATCAACTACCAAGCCCAAATCTATATGAATACGTTAAATATAAAACCAGTACATTGATAGTTCGTAAATTACACATTCACAAATTTAAATGTTCTTTGGAAAAAATTGTTAAAATAATATGGAAAAGAAGCATGCAAAGAAATATACATCTAAGAATGGTATATCTCTTAAAAATAAAATTTTTAAAGAGTATTTTTAAGTGGTATAATTTTTTTATATTTAGTATTATTTTTAGTATATTTTATTTCGATTTGTTATAAATTAGTAAAATTTTTAATATTAAATTGTTGCAATTCAACTGAATTTTTTAGATTTTTTCTGAATGTATTGAATTCATTTATCTATTTAAAATATATTTTAAAACAAAAAATAGTAATATTAGTTAGAGTAATTATTTTTAAATTCTGGTTTGGTGTATGCTGTAAAACTGTTTCTGGTTGGCTAAGAGCTCATCTTCCTTGGACCCAAGACTCAGAGGCATCTTGCAGGAGTGAAAGCCTCCTTCCTTACGGACCACTAGCCGGTTATTTCAGGTGGCGTGGTTTTCCTTGATAACAGTGATGAGTCAAACCGACATTCCTGGATAGCAACCAGAGATGGGTGTCCTCACTGTTGGATTAACACCTGAGTTTGATAAGTTTTGCCACTTGAAAAAAAAAATTATTTTTAAATTTTATAGGTATAAATTAGAAATTTATATATTTAGGTGGTAATGCATTTTTCTATGAAAATTACTCCTCCCATGCTACGTGTAAAGTTGTGAGTCATTAATTTTAATGTTAGATTATATAAATCATTTATGTCATCAGATTGATTGAAAACCAGTATTAATCCAGTATTAATGAGTTACTCGGAGCGGCCTCACCCATCCTTTGAAAAGCTTGCGAACTAGCTCGGTTAGCTCTGAGGGTTATTCTATGCCAAATATATTGAGCCCTTCTAGAATACCATCAACTCACACAACAAGAAGCTCGTTTCTTTAGAGTTTTCGTTGTCCGAAAGCTGCGGATTTGGATGGGAAGCTAAAGAAAGAGAATGGCGCCGCCAAAGGTTTGACTGAAAACAATCACACCAAGGGTTGTGGAAGCTTCGAATGCTACCAAATTTCTCAGAATTCCTGTGTTTGTGTCAAAAGTAAATTTGGGAAGGTAAAGAATGGTGGTCTTCTCAATCTTAATAGATGATTCGTTATCCCCTCCTTAGTCCTTATGGTATCTTTCTCGAAAAGATGAGCCGAAGGGTCTCACTAACACTATCAGAAGTGACAAAATACAGAAGATCAAACTCATTGTGAACCACAACGCCCTCCCATTGAGCGCTCGCTGAGTTGAGACCCTTAGAAATTGAACAGGGCCAACGGTTAAAGAGAACATAGCCTTCGAAACCATACTAGAGTCTTGTGTAGTGGTTGAAGTCTCCACTCTATCAACAACCTTCCGCAGATGGTCTTTGAATTACAGAGGTTAATGCACCCATGTTTAAATCGTTATCACAAATGCAGATACTATCTTACAAATGCCCATCACTCAAAAGGCTCATGCGCTAACGTTTAATATGTTAAAATTTTTAATACTATTTTCATTGGTGCTAAATGTGATGTAACTCGTTTATAAATTTAATTTTTATTTGGTTATTAATTTTGTTGCGAGTAATTTTGTAACTCAGCAATTTGCTTCAAAGCCATTATAACCATCGTTTGATGGAAAACGAAGATAAACAACATAATTAATTGATAGATGTAGAAATTTCAAACTTCATTGCATAACCATATTGTTTTAAATCAACCGTTGGTCAATTGAAAAGTCATCTTCTAGTTAATTTTCAATTTAAAGCAAATTAAAGGGGCATTTAGAGTTAATTATATGATTTTTATTTATTTTTAAATGTAAATTATAAAACTTCATATTTTTATTTAATTTTTTTTGCGCATGGTTCACGGACACTTTCTGTCAACCGGTGGCGCTACGTTCACTAGAAAAACAAGACCTAACTCCAAGAGCTTTCTGGAATTGATCTTTCTCACATCTCATCTGTCAAGGCCCCGTCTTGACCGATTGGGCTAACCCATAGGGCTTATAAAAGTTCATATTTACTGTTGTATGAGAAGATGTTTTTTTTAAGAAGAGGTGTATTTTTTTTTGCTAACTTGACCCATGACATTTCTTATTAGTTAAAAGGTAAATAAGCTATTTCTAATTTTTGTTTTATGTTTTATAGTTTTGTATTAATTTTATAGCTAGAATTTTTTTAAAAGCTAAAAAATTATCATTATGTAAATATGTTATTTCTAATTTTTGTTCTATGTTTTTTCAATTAATTATTGACATTTTATCAATGAAAATAAATTATACATAATATTAGTAGTTGAGAGGAGCAAAGTAGGTAAATAATTAGTTGTTATAGAAATTTCCATAGATAAACAAACAATTGAAGGGAAAATAATGTAAAATGGAAGAATAAATTCCTCATCATAGAGTTATCATAATTTCATAAAAGGGTAGAAATAGCCACTAATAACCTTCAATGAAAATGAAATAAAGCAAAATTGTTAACTTTTGATTCAAAGATTAGAATGAGGCAAGAAGTTGAAGCTTGGTTAAGAAGAAGCCAAAAGACAAGATTGGCAATGTATAATTGGCTTATTCCCATTGTCGTGGGAGTATAATTGACAAGGGAAGAAGAATAGAAGTAAGTGAATATGAATGTAAGTTGAAGCTTCTAAAGTATGTCTCATTTATCATGGATCGACAATTTAAGTCATTGTTTTCTCAACAAATTGTAGATTCTAATTAGAAATGAGATCCAAGTCATGGAGCCTAATAAATTACAGGAAACAAGGTGAGTTATGACTAGTGAAGAGGCCATCATGATTTCCATAAGAGATGAATGGATAAAAAGAGATAAGGGAAAGAAAATTGGAAGAAAGAGTATAAGCATTTCTTCTTCAATGGTAACAATAATACTTCAATCTTCCAACTCGCCACAAACTTATGATATAATGCAACCTCTAACTAAGAGAAAGCTAGTGAATGTGTACCCTTTTCTATGTGGGATGTGCATTATGTAGTCCTATTGTTAAGTTGTAATAGCACCCATCACCCTAAATATTCAGCGTATTCGATGTTCCCAATAGACGGCAAAAGATTACTCCATGTTCCCAAGAGACGATGAAAGTAGTACGCAAAACCACAAGAGAAGGTCCCCATCACTAGATAGTCAAAAGAAATATTAGGCCTTTTACCGACCACCACCACGAGAAGAGATTAAGATAATTTCTTACCATATGAGCTGCTTGAGTTCCCAAGTTTCCACCATCAAGAGAATTAGTTCAAAAGAGTGTTGTGAGTTGGATGGAGGGAGT
>APFE030021015.1:0-11664 GCA_000404065.3 Pinus taeda
GTTACACCTTTGGGTATCACGGTGCCGGCGCGCTATAGATCTTTGAGGGATGCTATGAACTCTGCAGCTTCCTCTTCTTTTTGGGATCAAAACATCGTCCCTACCACAGGACCGTTTGTTTCCCAAGTCCACCATACTACTGTTACAGCAGTCCCATCCAACCCGACCGTTTGTGTCGCGTCGACAACTCCAGTTGTTAGTGCCGTCATAGCATCATTTGCTGTCACTTCTGCTGCAGGCCCGTCTCGAGGTCCAGCGCAAAGTGATCAATCGACACATACTCCTAGAGTTGTGCACCCCGCAAGTGGTGCTCCTCCTGCTTCCGATCATATGACGGCAGAGGAGGCATATTTTCAATACTTGCGTAATGTCCAGAGCCCAGATGGGCAAGGCCCGTTTTATGATCCTGAGAATCATTACTTGTATACCTCCTTGCCTGAGGAGCCTTATGTTGAGGCTTCCGTTCCATTGAACGTGGCTTGGGTTACCACCGGATATGTTGGTGGCCAGTACCATCAGGGACAAGGACAGCAAGGACCACCCTACCAGGGTCAACAGCCCTACTTGCAGCCTAATCATGGGCAGCAGTATGCTGGCCAAAATTACCCAGGTCAACAGGGAGGCCCACAAGGACAACCCAATCAGGGACAACCTTTGGTATTTAGTGGTCCGGCTTTTACATATCTTGGGCAACCTTCTGGAAACCCGGGACAACCCAACGCTCAACAAGGACAACTCGGTAACCAGCAAGGCTACCTGTCATGCCCTGAGGAATTGGGCGCTCCGCACGACGGGTGGGCGACCCGCACGACGGGCGAGTGTGCCTTCACCCGGCAGTGTGCACGACCCGGGCGCAGCAAACGGGCACTGGGTGAGGCTACACTATCATATGGAGGACAGGTTGATGATTGGAAAAAGGGCTCCGTGCACAACGGGTGGGCGACCCGAGGGAGACCCGCGCCCGAGGGGCGGACGCCCTGAATGAAGGCATCAACATAAAGCGAGACAGTGGTTCTGAACACACACGGGTACCATGGGTGAAACGAGTTTGGGATTTGGCACAGGTCGGGCAAGGCGCACCCGTCTACCCGGTGACCAAACGAAGCACCCGCGGGCAGAACAACCTGTGGCAGAATCGGGTATGGGTAGTGCGCGGGGCACACACCCGCTTACACAGTTCGGCGTGCAAACAAAAGTTTGATGGGTGAACAGTTTGGCGTGCAGCAGTTCGGCGTGCAGACAAACAGTTCGACGGGCGAGCGGTTCGGTGTGCAGCAGTTCGGTGGTAGAACAGTTCGACGTGAAGACGGTTCGGTACGTGAGCAGTTCGGGCAAGCGTATGACAGTTCGACAGTCGGGCGTTCGAACGAATGGGCAGAGGGCCGCACGAAGGTGCGCCCACCCGCCCGTCATGCAGATTGGTATGGCGTTGGCAGAGGAAAGGCGCACGGGTGCACCCGAATGGACACGGGTATGGCGGCATCAAACGGACGCGGAGGCAGCAAACACGAACGGTGGGCGAAGTGGCAGCACAGTCCAGCAAGGAGGATGTCACACACACGGGTTACGAGCAGGCAAGCACAAGTGAGGCCGAAAGGGATATACCCTTTGGCGTGGGCGGCTTTGTTTTACAAAGGCCGACCCGCCAAATGGGGAGACACGGAGGTTCACAAAAAAACATACGTCGGCTTTGTTAGTAAAAGGGGGCGGATGTTGTATTATTGGGGTCGGCTTTACAACCGACACCCCCATTCGAATGGCGGTGGAAGCCTATATATAGGTGGGGCGTTGAGACCATTTGGAAATCAAGCAATCGATCAACTCAAGTCATCAAACAAGAGGAGCGCAGTTCAATTGTGCGCAGGTCTTTGGCGCAGAATGTAAGGACGTAACTCAAGTTTGACAGACGATATAGAGGGGTCGAACGATAAGTAGATTATGCCGGTCTTGGCACAAAGTCGCATGGTGAGGATGCGCACTTAGTCATAGGTGACGGTATATGTTAAAAGGCTGTTCTAGCCTGTTGTAAGTTGAACTATCGTGCAGGCCGTGGGCGCACGTATGTTGTAAATTTGAAAAGATAATAAAGAATTGTGGGCAAACTCGTTCGGGAGTTGCCCCTCCCAAATAATTATATGTCAATGTCTTGAGTTCGGTTTTGCATTGCATGATAATTATATTGGTTAAGGATTTTTAATACGGTTATGAAGTTAAGTGATTATAATTGAACATGAAGTTATAATTGATTGTGGAATTATAATGTTTATAGTTCGGTTATAAAGATTTATGGTTATACTTATTCGGTGAAGCGGAATTAAGTATCGTGAAGGCGTAGTCCATATACGCTCTATTAGAGCGTACGGTGGTGCCGCACCCGCCCAATAAGAAAAAAAAAGATTGGGGCGTGACAGTTGGTATCAGAGCTCGGTCGAGAGTTGGTTGAGCAGGTTGCTCGTGGAAACTTGGACATCCAAGTGAAAATTGAAGGTGAATCTGCACGAAAGTATGGAGAGGATTGGACGACGGTGACCACAGCGTAGTCAAAGCACTCCGGTACGAAGTATTGGAGCACATGGGAAGGTGGAGCTCTAGCTGGGTTGCGATGCAGGCCGAAAATATGAAGATCCGGGAGGGCTGCTCGGAACTGAGGAAAGAGCTGGAAGAACTCGAAAGTCAATGCGAAAGTACAACAAGTATTGAGATCGATGAGGTTGATGAAGAGATCCACCAAAATAGATTGGGTCTTCAAGAGCTCTTCGATGAAAGAGCTCGACTGAGGAAGGAAAGGTCTAAGGTGGAAATGGGAGTCAAGCAAATCGAGGAAGAAATAAGGAGAAAACTTCTTGGCAAGAAGGTGGTCGTGATTGAACAAGAAGAACTCGATTATATCGACAAGTTGGAAGCTCACTACCGTGAACATCCTAAGGATCTCCAGAAGTTTAGCTCCATGGACTTGGTCGATGAGCCATTTAGCAATACATTCGAACAGAACGCGGTAGAGTGGAAGCTTAAGACAAAGCAAGCCGAACCAAGGCCGGGTTCCCCAGACGAACGAAACGAAGTAAGGTACCTCAAGAGGAATGTCGGAAAGGAGCATGGGGCCGTTGACACATCTGAGGACGACTTCTTGAAACAAATTTCTGAGGTAAGGCGCAAGACGAAGTTGAAAAAGGAAGATGGTTCCTTGAAGTTGAGTTTTGTGGACGCAACCGTGAAAGGCAAAAGGCTGGCGACCTTGATTGATACGGGAACTACTCATAGCTTCGTGAGTAGGAAGACCGCGAGATCTTTTGGGAAGAAAACAAAAATGGAGAGGGAGAGCAGCGCCTTCAAAGCGGTTAACTCTCCTATCAAAGCTATTGATGGGCTGTTAAAAGACACTTAGATAAGGGTCGGATCATGGTTCGGGAAGCTGGATTTAAGAGTCGTAGACATGGATGATCATTCGATGGTACTGGGGCTAGACTTCATGAGACTTGCACAGGCCATACCAATGATGGACTGGGACCTCCTCTTAATCACCGCTGAAGGAAAAAACATGATGATACCTATGAGTAGGAGAAGTTGTTTGGGGTACAGACCAAGGATAACGTCTGTGATTTTATATCCCAAGGACCCAAATGTGAAACATGCGGATATGGAACAAAGAACACTTGGGAATATAATCCAAACCACGCGAGAACGAAAGTTCATTGACTTTATTGCCAGAACAGGAAAGAAGGACGAGAGGAATAAAGGGAAGGCCTCCCGTTCTTGGAAGGACTTGTTGGGGATATCTTCCACTAACAGCCTTCGCAAGGAGGTTGCACATGAGGCAGGTCCAAGCACTACTTCAAAAGCAAGGAAGGGCGAAGACTATGAAGGGAGGGACCCGACGGGAATAATAGATTTTTGCAGATATGCCATGGGCATATATGACTTTTAACTAACGAAAGGCAAGTTAGGAGAACTTGGGTGCAGCAAGGAAGAGATTGAAGTTGTGCATAAGTACTTAAGGACACAGCATCAATCCGACACATGGGTGGACGAGAGTCAGGGAGGAAACTTCCTGGCCTTCCTCTCTTCTTAGATGATATGGAGGCCGGGCTCATTGTTGACTGCTCAAGGCAGTGAGCCCTCAGCTTGATTGGGCATGTATGATGATCCCAGCATGCAGCAGAAAGATGGGGTTTTCCATCAACCTGGGCAGGGGATCGTGAAGTAGGTGTGGGCACATAGTCAAGATGTGTGACACTTGATCATTTACATATGCAGTTTGGTGACCAGGTGGAGACAGGATCAGGAGTCTACATTATGGTTGCTGATGATTTCGGTGGGAAGATACCGGGATGAAATGTTGTCGGGACGAGAACCCCTTAGGGTGGAGGAGGGTGTCATGCCCTGAGGAATCGGGCGCTCCGCACGACGGGCGGGCGACCCGCACGACGGGCGAGTGTGCCTTCACCCGGCAGTGTGCACAACCCGGGCGCAGCAAACGAGCACCGGGCGAGGCTACACGATCATATGGAGGACATGTTGATGATTGGCAAAGGGGCTCCGTGCACAATGGGTGGGCGACCCGAGGGTGACCCACGCCCGAGGGGCGGACGCCCTGAACGAAAGCATCAACATAAAGCGAGACAGCGGTTCTGAACACACACGGGTACCATGGGTGAAACGAGTTTGGGATTCGGCACAGGTCGGGCAAGGCGCACCCGTCTACCCGGTGACCAAACGAAGCACCCGTGGGCGGAACAACCTGTGGCAGAATCGGGTATGGGTAGTGCACGGGGCGCACACCCGCTTACACAGTTCGACGTGCAGACAACAGTTCGACGGTGAACAGTTTGGCGTGCAGACAAACAGTTCGACGGGCAAGCGGTTCAGTGGTAGAACAGTTCGACGTGAAGACGGTTCGGTACGTGAGCAGTTCGGGCAAGCGTATGATAGTTCGACAGTCGGGCGTTCGAACGAATGGGCAGAGGGCCGCACGAAGGTGCGCCCACCCGCTCGGGCTACGTCGTGCAGATTGGTATGGCATTGGCGGAGGAAAGGCGCATGGGTGCACCCGAACAGACACGGGTATGGCGGCATCAAACAGACGCGGAGGCAGCAAACACGAACGGTGGGCGAAGTGGCAGCGCGGTCCAGCAAGGAGGATGTCACACACACGGGTTACGAGCGGGCAAGCACAAGTGAGGCCAAAAGGGATATACCCTTTGGCGTGGGCGGCTTTGTGTTACAAAGGCCAACCCGCCAAACGGGGAGACACGGCGGTTCACACAAAAACATACATCGGCTTTGTTAGTAAAAAGGGGCGGATGTTGTATTATTGGGGTCGGCTTTACAACCGACACCCCCATTCGAATGGCAGTGGAAGCCTATATATAGGCAGAGCATTGAGACCATTTGGAAATCAAGCAATCGATCAACTCAAGTCATCAAACAAGAGGAGCGCAGTTCAATTGTGCGCAGGTCTTTGGCGCAAAATGTAAGGATGTAACTCGGGTTTGACAGACGGTATAGAGGGGTCGAACGATAAGCAGATTATGCCGGTCTTGGCACGAAGTCGCATGGTGAGGATGCGCACTTAGTCATAGGGGACGATATATGTTAAAAGGTTGTTCTAGCCTGTTGTAAGTTGAACTATCGTGCAAGCCGTGGGCGCACGTATGTTGTAAACTTGAAAAGATAATAAAGAATTGTGGGCAAACTCATTCGCGAGTTGCCCCTCCCAAATAATTATATGTCAATGTCTTGAGTTCGGTTTTTCATTGCATGATAATTATATTGGTTAAGGATTTTTAATACGGTTATGAAGTTAAGTGATTATAATTGAACGTAAAGTTATAATTGATTGTGGAATTATAATGTTTATAGTTCGGTTATAAAGATTTATGGTTATACTTATTCGGTGAAGCGGAATTAAGTATCGTGAAGGCGTAGTCCATATACGCTCTATTAGAGCGTACGGTGGTGCCGCACCCGCCCAATAAGAAAAAAAAAGATTGGGGGCGTGACACTACCCTTCGGGGCAACCTTATGGGAACCAGGGACAACCTTATGGACAGCAAGGTCAACCCGGAAACCAGCAAGGCAACCCTTCTGGGCAAGGGGGCCAGCCTTACGTGCAGCGAGGCCAGCCTACCGCTCAGCAACCATCTGGTCAACAAGGACAATCCTCGGTTGCACAAGGGCAGCCCCTCACTCAGTAAGCTCGACCTTCTGGGTGAACAGGGCCGTCTCAGATCCGACCAGGACAACCTTCTAGCCAGACGGCTCAACATGCAGGCGAGTACCAATCCCGGCCTCCTCTTTCAGGTGGGTATCAATCCTAGCATCCGTATTCAGGTGGGTATCAATCCTAGCCTCCGTACTCGGGCGGGTATCAATCCCAACCTCCTTACTCGGGCGGGTATCAATCCCAGCCTCCGTACTCGGGCGGGTATCAATCCCAGCCTCCTTATTCAGCCGGGTATCAATCCCAGCCTCCGCATTCAGGTGGGTATCAATCCCAACCTGGTCATCAAATGCCGCCTGGTTCCTAGGCTCAGTACGGATACCAGCAACCCCAGGGGCAAAATCAGTATACCCCGTATCAAAATTACCAACAGATGCAGGGTAATCCTTATCAAAATTATCAACAACCTGCTGGCCAGTATGGTAACCAATGGGGTGCTGGGGGGCAGAATTAGCAACCCGGTTCTGGAAATAACCCCTACGGTCAAAATCCTTCTGGACAAGGCCCATTTGGACCTGGCCCATCGGGACAAGGGCAATGGGGGAAACCAGGAACTGGATGGAATTCTGGTTCTACCTCGTATCCGGGACAAATGTCCTTTAATCCGCAGCTACCATTTCTAGCGACGTTGGAACTGCCCGATGTGTCGAAGTCAACGAATGATCCCGTTCTACACAACCACAATGGCCAACAGTTCCAACTAAGATACCTAGTGATTGTCCCAAATTCGATGGGAAGGCCGGGGAGGACCCTCAAGCTCATGTGATGACGTATCAATTATGGTGTTCGTCAAATTCATGGCTCGATGATTCGATTCGGCTTCGCCTCTTTCAGAGGACCCTCACTGGTTCGGTAGCTAAATGGTATACTAAATTGACCCGTGCGTCATTTCAAGATTTCAATTCGTTGGCCATGGCATTTTTGACTCAGTTTCAGTTACCCATTCGGTATGAGACAGGGACTCACCTGCTTACGTATCTTAAGTAGGATACTGCTACACATATCTCCAATCATATTCATGAATGGAGAAGGCGTCACAGGTTGATCAAGTTCTGGATTCCTGATCAACTCCTCACCGACTGGTTCACGACTTCCTTCGTCCCCAAGATTGCGCGAGACATTTCTATGGGAGCCTGTGTAACTGAAGAGCAAGCGATCGCGCGCGCTCAGTACCTAGACTTAGTTTATTCTCAGTCTGATACTTTGTATGAGTACTTGCCGGACGCCCCCAGGCCCGGTACATCCAAGGCTCCGCCCAAGCCATCTGTCGATGGAGTCATTGGCTTTGTAAACCAGGCCCCTAAAAAATCGTCAAACCCTGGGAAGCAAAAGTCAAGTGCATCCAACGAAAACACTTCTCAGGGTGTTTTAAATTCTGGTAACACTTCTGAGGTCAACGCCGTCGAGTCCACCACGGCGGGCAAGGCCTCGAAAGGAAAGAAAAAGGAAAAGGGGAAAGGGAAAAATAAATCCGAGCAACCCAAACAGGAATCCTCTAAACCTCCAGCCGAGGAAGGAGCTAAACGCAAACCTAAGTATCCTTGCCTCATTTGTGAGGAGGATCACTATACTAAGGACTACCCTACGTGATTCGAAGTTAGTCATTTGTTGAAAGGAGCTCCTGGGGTCCCTGCGGTTCTGAAAGAACCCTTTCCCTCTCAGCAAACCCAAATGGTGGCTGACCCCTCTTCTTCTCCCTTCGGTTCCCAGGTCTTCATGGCTGGAACTATTCCTGTTCATATAACAACTCGAGCAAAGGAGTATCCGTCATTCGCCGGGAAGGAGCCAGAGGTTCCCTCAAGCGCTCCTTCGTCCAGCTCCGGTCCCCTCCATATCGAGAGACCGAGTACTGAGACGACAATCCGACCCCTCCCAAAGGGGTACTAAGAAGGTCTTCTTATAATCCGAATGCTCGTGCTGCCCAGCACTATAGCATCGTAGAGGACTTAGCGTAGGCTCCGTCGGCTATGTCCGCCTTAGAGGTCCTTCAGAGTTGCCCCCCCCAGATGAAGTCGCTGCTATCGGCCATCGGTGGCATCGACCCAGCGGACTCGGATTTGATTACCTTCGACCTCGAGAGCCATGTTCCTCGACTGCCTCATCAGATCGCTTTCCTCATTCAAGTCATCATCAATTCCAAAACGATCCATCGTACAGTCATTGATGAGGGCACATCAACCTGCATTATGTCTATCGCATGTTGGAAAGCCATCGGGTCTCTGACACTGAGTCAGTCCCCAACGACCTTGGAAGCATTCAACAGGAGAGAATCTCGACCTTATGGCATTCTTCAACGACTACCAATTACCTTAGAAGGGAAGACTGTGGAAGTAGAAGTTGAGGTTGTGGACGCAAATCTCACATATAAACTCCTTCTGGGCCGGAGTTGGACGTACGCCATGCGTGCCGTGGCTTCATCCCTCTTTCATGTCATTCGTTTCCCCCATCAATGGAAAATTGTCACGATCGACCAGCTCTCTTTCTTCGCTTCCTCTTCTGAGGGAAACGTACCATTCATTGAGCATACCTCCGTTCCGTTTGAGCGTGTGGGAGCCGAGCTCTTCAAAGAACCCGCCCTTATGGGTGTTTTCTCGCTCCCACCTCCTAACCTCGCCTCGATCTCCATGATCTCGGTTCGTTCTGATCCTTGGATCCTCCCTTCCAACAACCAGATAGAACCTTGGGGTGAGGAGATGCCGTTGAGTCTAGCCAAGCTCAACTACATCGAAATTGTTGTTGCATCGGCCTCTCATGATCAACCCACCGTCACGAGTGGGGCTCTTGACTCAGATGATTTTCCCCCCTGGTTAGGAGAATACACCTCCCCGGATCCTTTGAAGGAAATATTTCCTTCTGATGAGGCTATCATAGAGACTATGTCTCTAGACGAACGTCTGTGGTTTCCTCTTCACCACCATTCCTCCTTTCTCCCTACCTTTCGGGAAACACTGCTTTGTCTCGAGCGGTTTGCTCCATGTCTCCCTTTTCAACCCCTTCAGACGCCCATTCATATTTATCACACATCGTCCGAAGGGAATCTAGGGAAAATCACACAAATGCAACCTATCGACATCTCTGTTAATCCAGGGATTGTCGAGAACATTTACATAGGAGTCACCTGCACTCCTGAGGAGATTCAGATTTATATCGCACTTTTTCGTGAATTTCGGGATGTCTTTGCATGGTCCTATGAAGAAATGCCTGGCATTGATACATCCATAGTAGTGCACGAGATACCAACGTATCCCGGGGCCAAACCTGTCCGTTAGCATTTGCGTCCTGTGCACCCCCGTAAGGCGGCAGCTATCAAAGCAGAGGTTGAGAAACTTCTTAACGCTGGATTCATTTATCCCATCCCACTGATAGAATGGGTCTCAAATATTGTCCCTGTCGACAAAAAACAGGGCACCATTCGCGTCTGCGTTGATTACCGTGACATTAATAGAGCTTGCCCAAAAGACAACTACCCCACGCCATTCATTGATCAGCTCATTGACGAGTGTGCGGGCAGCGAAATATATTCTTTTATGGACGGCTTCTCTGGTTACAACCAGATTAATATCGCCCCGGCTGATCAACACAAGACGACCTTCATCTGTCCATGGGGCACTTTTTCTTACAAAAAGCTCCCCTTCGGTCTCAAAAATGTCGGCGCTACCTTTCAGCGTGCGATTTCTTATGCCCTCCACGATATCAGGCACATCGTACAACTTTATCTGGATGACCTTCCCGCTCATTCAGCTAAGTGCGTGGACCACCCATTGCATCTTCGTGAGATTTTTCTTCATTGTCGACACTATAATATCCAATTAAATCCGCACAAATGTGTCTTCTGCGTCAAATCTGGTCGACTTCTCGGGTTTATCGTCTCCCAAGAGGGCATCCGTTTGGATCCCCTTAAAGTCGAGGCAATTGTGAATCTTCCTCCCCCTGCTACTTTGCGGCAATTACAGAATTTTCAGGGGAAAGCTAATTTTCTAAGATGGTTCATCCCAAACTATGCCGAAGTGGCAAAGGGTTTTACCCGGTTACTAAAGTGTGACACCCCATTCCGATTGGATGCCATAGTCGAGGAGTCTTTTGCTCATCTCAAAACTCTCCTAGTTTCCGCCCCTTTGTTGTGGCCTCCAAATTATCATCGTGACTATACACTCTATTTGGCCGCTGCCGATACCACTATCGGCATGGTTTTGGTCCAGGACGACGATGATGGCATCGAACATGTCATTTATTATCTTAGTCGCAACTTACTAGATACGGAGACTCGATATGCATATGTCGAGAAGTTGGCTCTCGCCGCGGTCTGCGCCGTCCAACGCTTCCGTCACTACATTCTGTTGCGTACTACGACGGTGATTTCATATTGTAACCCCATGACCTACATTCTTTCATGACAATTGCTAGGGGGAAACTACTCAAAGTGGATCGTAATTCTCCAAGAATTTGACTTGGAATTTACTGCGGCCAAGTCCAAGAAATCACTCGTTTTTGCTGAACTTTTGTGCTCCTTGCCATCCGCCGCTACTTCCTCGCAGATAGAGGAGTCTATTCCAGATGAAACTCTTTTCCTTATCAGCACCCTTGATCCGTGGTATGGGGACATAATTGTCTACTTTCAGACGTCCTCCTTACGCCCCGAGACCTCGAAAGACGCTCGTCAACGGATTCGTCACTAAGCTCAGCCATATCGCATAGTTGGGGACACCCTGTACCGCCTTGGTGTTGATTCGGTTCTTCGTCGATGCTTAACCTTCGAAGAAGCTGAAAGAGTTCTAAATGCCTGCCACTCCGGTGCTTGTGGCGGTCACATGTCTGGATATGCCACCGCACAGAAGATCCTCCGTGCTGGCTACTTTTGGCCTTCCATTTTCAAGGACTACATTCTTGCCGTCCGTTCTTGTCACGAATGTCAGGTTTACCAACGGAAGATGCGTGCGCCCGCTGCCCCGCTGCACCCCGTTGTGACCGTAGGCCCCTTTGCCAAATGGGGCATCGAATACATGACATGTAACCCTCGCTCAGCCGGGGGGCATGGTTACATCATTGTTGCTGTAGATTACTTTACAAAATGGGCCGAGGCGATGCCCACATTGTCGGAAGATGGTCATACCGCAGCGCAGTTTCTTTTTAACCATGTTATTTCTCGATTCGGGGTTCCACAAGCCATTGTCACTGATCACGGAAAACATTTCCATAATCATATGATGGCCGAGTTGACAACCCAACTAGGACTTAGGCATGATAGTTCCACTCCATACTATCCTCAGGCAAACGGTTAGGTTGAAGTCGTGAACAAGGTCTTGGTCACGATGCTTCAGAGAACTGTTGGCATGCACAAGTCTAGTTGGCATTTGATGTTGTTCTCCGCTTTGTGGGCCTACCGGACCTCCATGAAGGATGCCACCGGTTTCACCCCTTTTCAGCTAGTATATGGACTGGAGGCA
>APFE030021020.1:0-31612 GCA_000404065.3 Pinus taeda
CCCTTCTAGATTCTCTGTAAATTCAACAAAAAATAATGCCCTAAAAAACTCCAAAGTGTATACCGAATAAACTACAACCTGATATATTATTATCTATTATAATACATGGATATATTATAATATTATTAATATATGTGTTAAGAATATGTATAAACTTATCAAGTGTAGTTGCCCCACGGATGGGGGGCCTAGCTCAATTGGTAAGTGTCATGAAAATGTAGTGTTATGTATCAAGAGATTCGAGTTTCAAATCCCCCTGACTTACCTTTATCTGTGGACAGGGCATATGTAGGCACCTAGAGGCTATAGTGATAGTAGTCTAAATCGACCTCGTGTCACGTGAATACTGTAGGGCAATTTAATGGCATGTTAAATCCCTTGTTATTTTAATATGTCAACCCAGAGGTTTCGTAAACTTAGAAGCAAACCAAAATATATGGGACCTCAGATGAAACTGTTGTAGGAAGTTTGTTTAGAATGGAAATGCATATTACAAATCTAAACTATTTTGAAAATAAAAGATTCAGATCTATTTTATGAAAGAATATAAATGATTGGTCAATGAGATCACTCTATTTTAGAAGACGGAGAAGAGGCTCTTGTTCAAGATTCCTGGTTGTCCTTCCACATTCCTTCTATAATAACATTGCCAAACATTTAAGAAAGCATGATGAATTGTAACTATGAAAGCATATAAATTTAGTCTAGGAAAGCATATAAGAAAGTGAATCTTGATTCCGTCCAGTCCTAGTTCACGGAGAAGAGGCTCTTTTCTAAAAGTCCTGGTTGTCCTTGCACATCCAAACTAATTACTGAAAGGAGATCAATCTTCACACAACAAAACATGGCCATAACATTAATTCATATTGAAATTATCTAAAAGTATTTACAGTAAAGAAATAAGATGAACATCCAAAATTAAAACTAGTATATTCACAACTACAAACATTACTCTATAACAAAGTGTACTTAGCTTGGTATGGGGATCCTTCCATTCCTTAATGAGAACACATGAACAACTATCAAACCTTAAGAATCAAGCAACACTTATGACTCATAATTTTGGAGAAAATGATATTATTCATGCTGAATGAACAATCATAAATTCGATGTTAATGAATAACTGCTAATTGTTGACTTCCTTTGAAGGATGCTCCTTTTGTTTATACATGAATTAAGGATATCTACTCAATAAATGTAGATCCATTAATATCTACTAGATCCATACTTGTCTCAACTTATCCCTAAATACTAGATACAAATACTATGACACATCAAGATCTCCATGATCTTTCTCCTTGGAATATGGTCCACCTCTTGAGTTGAAATTCGAATTTGATCTTGGGAGGCCAAGTAAGACGCTTCTATAACCTCCAAATAAGCCTACATGTGTCACAAAACTCATAACACATATAGATATATGAAACCATGTTAATTTCCTAGTTTTTAATCATGAATTCACTTTAAATACATAAAATAAATAACTTTGGAAAACAAGGATCCTAACCCATATAATCATGAAGATGGTTACTTGATGTAGGGTTTTAGGCTAAATAGTTATGAAATGAGGGCTAAATGGTTTATGAAAGGATGGAAATATGGATGAATATGGAAGACAATTTTGAGACTCAACATACCCCAAACTGAAGTTGTTGCATGTCCTCATGCAACTATTGCATTGATTGATTTTATCCATAATTTGATCCTTTTGAAATGCTTTGCTTCTTTATGAGCTTTTGACTTGTATTTATTCTCTTCAATCTTTGCATCATAATATTCTCTTTTGCAAAGTGTAATATATTTGATTGCAATGTTTATTTTTTATGGTTGGTTCTTGTGTGACAACCAAAATTTTGAGTATTGGTTCTTGTGTAATAATACTTTTATTTTTTGGTGCATCAAAATACATGAAAACATTGAGAATTTTCTTTTTAAGTCCTATAATAGCTATCAATGAATTGATAATTTGGAAAGCATATAATCTTTTGGAATCATATTGCAACTATAGTTGATTGGGAAGAATATGTGAGTTGTAATGAAATGAAAATGTATGATGGTGTATAAAATGAATTGATGTCCCTCCCCCCCAACTAAAGGTGTTTTTTCAGTTTATGAAAATATGAGAAAGGGAGTGAGGAACTTTCCAAAATTACAATTTTAGCATTTTAAGGAATTATATGACTAAAAATTAGAAAACAACATATCTTCACTTACTTTCAATGTGGATGAGTTGTGTCTATTGAAGAGTGTAGCTGCTGATGCTGTTGGATCATGGAGTATGTAAACAAAGGAATTTGATCTGCTTCTTTGTTCTCTTTGTGCTAATGACAAGATTGGGATCTTTATTGTTGTTGTTATAAATTGATTCCTGCTGCAAACTGCTGAAATGATGTAGTCTTCAATCATTACAAAACTTGATGGTACAATTCTAGTCATGCGAATAAATGTTTTGATGTCGATTATGAAGAGAAGTTATTGGATTATCAACCATTGATGAATGGAGTTAACTAATGCGAGGCAAAATCACCATCAATGTCAATGAGTGCCAAGGTACCTAAGTACATCTTGCGAAGTGTGAATAGCTGAGCTGATGTTGAGCCAGTTGCAAGATCCAACGATCAAGGGACATTGGTGTATTCCCATGATTGTCAGCAAAAGGACTTGTCATTAAGGCATACAAGCCTCAAGGTACTTGAAAGAGAACTCTAGCCTTGAACCTAGATAATGTGTTGATGTTGACAGGTCAAGACTTGTTAGAAGGGAGGCCTTAATGAATCCTCCATCATCTAACACGAGCATAAAACAATAATTTTGAAGGACTATGGTTGAAATTTTTTGCAATGGATCAAGGTTTATTTAATAAAGTGAAAAGGAAAATGGAATGAATCAACTTTATAGGGGAGTTGAATGGATTTATTGTTGGGTTACAGGTTAGTGAAAGTGAGTTGGGAAAATGACTGTGAAGGAAAATGAGATGAAGATTTTATTGAGTAATTAGGAATGCAATGGTGAGAGTTCGTATCTGAAAGGCTTTCAAATGTTGTGATGGATATGATTCGACATTCTTGATCCAAAATCATGTGCTAATGCTTAGATATTTTATCTTTGATGTTACTTTGATCATTTTCCTTTTGAAATAAATGTGGTCTTTGAGAGACACTGTTTTGCTTATAGTCATCTGTTTTATCTTCCTGGGGCCTGCAAAAGCTTAGTACTTTTTCTGCAATTAAATGTAATATTATCAAAATAGAGAGGTGATCAATCTCTCTATTTATGACATTTACACAAAAAACTGAGAATCGGTACTAATAAAACAAATTCATGAAAGAAAATCAAATGATTTTTTTCATGTTTTGAAACTAGTGCCTTTGTTTACCTGTCATATCTTGTTGGAAATTTATTCATTATTAAACTATTTCAAATTCTGACAAAAGCTTTCTCATTGTGTAGATCTCATTAAGATCTTTCCGTCGATGTGTTAATCATCAAAAATCGATGTCGTATGAGAAAGTTACACTTATTTGAAAATTTTGTGAAACAATGAAAATAGTATGTGTAAATGTGACATGGCAACATGATGCTGATGTAGTAGACAGATGATATGGCATGTTGATCATGAGCTTTTGATTAGAATTCATTATTGACAAATATTTCATTGAGTTAAATACAAAGCTAAAGAATTGTTTTTCAGCTGCAGAATGTGCACAGTTTCTATAGCTAAAATCTTGAATCAGATAGTTAATTACACACATCTATGCATTTTGTTATGACAAATAGGTAGTCCAATTTTTAAATTAAGTAGTATCTCTTCCAGAAAAACTAACAGTTACCCTACTTGTTTTATTGATTATTTATTGGAAAATGAAAAAGAGCAAATTTTATTAAAAATGCAAGGAATTTCCGATCTTCTTATTTACCTGTAAACTTTCAATGGATGAACAATGGGAGAAAGATTTTTTTTTGTTCCATTGCTTTATGTATAGTTTCTCTATCAGGTCCTCTTCTCCATGACTCTTTGTTTAGGAAGCATCATTTTGTTGCACATCTCCAATCAAAGTTAATGAAACTGCAAGCTTTTATGTGAATGGCTTTAACTCCATGACTTCACTTCTTTGATTAATTCCACAACGAAAGACAACAGTTGGTGAGTTAGATCACGGGCTTTTGCCTCAACATAGTCGAAGCTTATTGTATTGCCATAATAACCCTTTGGAAGAGGCGGTTGGAATCGAGAATGAGCGTTTAATAACAATCTCAAATCTTGGTCGTTAGGGAGATTTAGAGCCTTTATTCTTGATTGACATAGGCATGCCGATAATGCTCCAAATGTGGTGCATTGACTACCTTCCACGTGTCGTAGAGTGGTCATAGGCACACAGATCTCACTATGAATCACTCAAGAGTGCAAGAGGCTTGCCTGCTATACTCTTTGGGAAAGGACTCATGAAGGCGAGCATGAATGAAAAGGTTCCTTCTCAATAGAAATTGAACGCATGGGATATGAGGCAGTATCCACCCAAATACTAGGAACATATAAAGGAATCACATGGTCTAAAGTCAAACGGCGACGGTGATCATTGAATATGAGTTCACCAATACTGAAAACTATTTTGTTCTAAAAAAAAATGCATCACATGAAAGGGCGTAGATGTCACAATATTCATGGCATAGCCTCAATGTCTTATGTCTGAATAAAAATATCTCAATATCATGCGAAGACAAAACACGCAAATACAAAATCACAGGACTAGTCTTTGAGATAGAAACCAATAGCTTATAGAGCGATCACATAAGTAATTTGCTATCAATAATTTGCACGTTTTAATGAAGCTTGATTTGTGGTGTTCATCATAGATGATAGTCGTGTCTTATCTTTGAGAGTGAGGAGATGACATTGTCTACCTAGGAAGACACCTATGATGGATCGAACTCCACGGGCTGCCTGTGTATGGAGTCCCCCCCTACGCTGAGGATGACCTTCACATTTGTGTTGGGCCTTTATGGCCTGCATGTCCTGGGTGTAAGATTGCTGGTGTCCTAGTAGATGTTGAAGTTTCCATTTGTGGGAATAGAGGATCCAAAATCCTTGATGTAGTCGATGACAGAAAAATGAGATGGAACTCCATGGAAGAATTTATGAGCACATCTGAGAATGTCACATTTTGAACAACATCAGATCATTGACATTGAGACGAATTTCCCTTGATGGTTGTGTTCTCCTGCGTTTTGTGTGCTTCGAGCACCACATCCTCAGCCCGGAAAACTGTGTTGTAAAAAAATTTGGTAGGTTGTATATAATAATTCACACAATGGTAATATTTTTCATTTTTCCATTTCATACGCATCATCATGCCCTGCTGAAGAAAAAAAACATTTGGAGGAGGTAGACCTGATATTGGTAGAAGCTGCAAGCCTTGTCCTGACAACAATAAAAAACAATTGAGATTTCATGGCCTGCGCCATTGCAAACCCTCTGATCATTCTTTGTCACAGATGATATTAAACTTCAAATGATATTACCTCTGAAACTTTTTTACATATTCTTGCTTCGCTTCATAACAAAATTCCCACTCCAATCTCCCTTCAACCTCGGATTGAAGTGCAAGATCTTAGGTGGGTTCTCCCCATCCATGAATTTCAACCTCTGTAATTCAATCATGAACTGAGAAATGATAACGTCTTGGATCTCGATCTCGAACTTCTGAAGGATATGGATCTGCTGCTACTGCTACAGATTCTAAAACAAGAAAGATAAGCAAGTCGGTTGGGTCTTGATCCGATCCGGCATAAGCTAGGTCTGAATCTGGATATGAAACTATAAGATTTGAATCTTGCACTAGATTGGGATATGTTGCTTAAGTTGATGCCCCCTTTGTTTCTAGGTCTTGATTTGAACTATTGTAGTTCTGAATCCAGCTTTAGTGGGCGATGATCCACTGAATTTGATTGGGCCTCCTCGTTATAGTGCTTAGACTTTCCTCATAATGGCGGTTCTACCTTGTTATGGTAGTTAGAAGTATTCAAATGAGAGTAGTCGAGTTTCAGCAACAACGACATTCAATACAAATAGCAACATCAGTATAGTTGTAGCAGCAACAAATGAGAGTTTCAAAAGCTTGCAAATACCTAGTGTTGATACTTATGTAAATGGCGTTTTTTTTTGCCACCATTCTATTTATTCTGATTCCTATGCTTCTTGCTTTTCACTCACTGATTGAACAAATCCAATTACGGATCCTATAGTTCTAGGTCCAATAGCAGTTCAAGTAGCTTATCCAATCCTAGATTCCATACCAATGTCAGTAGGGCCGACATCGTCTGTATAAATTTTCAACGCCTAAGCTCCTCCAAGCATCGAATCCGCCATAGAAAGTGGCTCTATGAATGTCCATGATTTAGCCAGAGAAAACATCAAACCAATCGACACAATAGATATTGATTAACGTTGAACAACGACCAAAATAGAAGCACTAATGAGCAATAATGAGATATTGTTTTAGAGCTTCATGAAAATTGGAGAAAGACATCCTCCAATGTGGTTGACGGTTTATTGCGATCGAGCCATTAATATCTCTGCTGCATCGACTTTTCCTGCACCACTTCAAACACTGTGCAACATTCAAAATAGATTTTGTTGCTCACCATAGGCGCCACCATTCACCGGAACCCTTGATAATCTTTCCTCGATCTTCGACCTCTTGTGAAGCCAGGAATTGCGTGGAATCATTATCTGCTGACTCGGTGAGGCGATTCTTGCGTTGTGCTAAAGATCGGGTAGCCAGCTAAGATGACTCAAGTTTATTTATTCCACAACGTTATCGGTGGTGCTGAGGCAGAGATCTCGACTAGGAATCTTGAGATATTGCAGAAAGGTGGTGAAATTAGAACATTCAAGATCATGTAAAAAGGGAGCCATCATCGGATCTGTGATCCACTTGTTGGTTATATGGTTGTGTGGGTGGTTGGATTGCGAGGAGCGAGGGACAAGATCTCACTGATGAATTGGATCACCAACTTAAACTAAGTTTTATACTTCTGATGAGCAATGAGAATTGTTTTGTTTATAGGTTTGATGAATAGAAGCCCCAACCATGGAGTCTGTGCAAAGTTGTGCCAAATATTATTTGCTCAACACTGTCATGTTTTCACTACTGTCAAATAACCTATTTCTTTGTTTCAACGTTTGAACATTATTTTTGGTTAAGGCCCTACATTTCATTTTATTGGTTTATGCAATGAACTTTCTAAAGTTGTGGTTTTATGATTTTTTATTTTTATTTTTAATATATATTTTCATTATTACATTTTGATTTTTGTTTTTATTTTTAATGTTTTGTGTTTTTCATATATATAAAAGTTGTTTGGATGATATATATATATAATATATATATATATATATATATATATATATATATATATATATATATATATATTATATATATATATATATATATAATGATTTTGTTTCTTTTAATATTTTATTTTTTTTACTTGTGTTTTTGTTAAATTTTTTTATACATTCTTTTTCCTTTAAAAATATATTCAGATAAAATTTAAAAAGAAACACTTTTATTGATTTTTTTATTACATGTGTTCCATCTATAATATATATATTTAAAAAGAAAACAATTTATTTAAAAATAGAGAAATATGTTTTTTATAATTTTTTTTAAAGATATACTAACATGAAAATTCCTTTTCTGATCCTCCAAGTCACACAAAAAGTAGGAGAAGAGCATATTCGAGATTTCATTAATTAATTAATTAATTAATTTATTTATTTTAAATTCGGATGCAGAAAATAAAATGAAAATAATCGATCTCATACATGAAATTATCGCTCCTAGTCTTTGCTTGTGCTCCTTATTCACAATCATTTGTTTTATTGCAATTTTTCCTACCAAGGGTTAGTAAATGAGTGGCTCTTATTGCACCACAAAATTGCAAATTTATTCTAAAAAAAATCACAAAAACTTGTTTTTTATTTGTTAGTTCTATTCTACGAAAGAAATGAAACATTCTCCTAAGTATAAAAGCATTTCCAATGCATCCATCTGCGTAACAAGATCATGAGTAAACTCATATCCAAGTTTGAAAAATAAACCCTAGTGAATTCTTGGACAGGATCATAAAAATTTGATGCTAAAGAATGTGACCTAATGACTAGTTGAGACCAAATTGGAGTATGATCTTTAGGTTTTTGATCTTATTGAACTATCATAGCACAAAGCTCTTCAGATCTTGTTTTTGCAATTGGATTTTTATTGTGTGCGTGTGTGTGTGTGTGTGTGTGTTTTTTTAATGAATGGGGGATTTTTTATGTTTTCTATATGCAGATGCAAATAATACTAAATGAAAATGACCCTAAATAAAAAGTGCTTCCTAAACAATCCTCCTAACTAGCTTACATCTAAGTTTGCTTCCCCAAAAATGGCACCAAAATGTAGGACGAGTTAATGGTATATTAAATACCTTGTTATTTTAATATGTTAACTCAGGGGTTTCATAAACTTAGAAGCAAACCAAAATATATGGGACCTGAGATGAAACTGTTGTAGGAAGTTTGTTTAGAATGGAATGCATATTACAAATCTAAACTATTTTGAAAATAAAAGATTCAAATCTATTTTATGAAAGCATATAAATTATTGGTCAATGATATTAGTCTATTTTAGAAGAGAGAGAATAGGCTCTTGTTTAAGAGTCCTGATTGTCCTTCCACATTCCTTCTATAATAACATTGCCAAACATCTAAGAAGGCACGATGAAATGTAACTATGAAAGCATATAAATTTAGTTTAAGAAAGCATATAAGAAAGTGAATCTTGATTCCGTCCAGTCCTAGTTCACGGAGAAGAGACTCTTTTCTAAGAGTCCTGGTTGTCCTTCCACATCCAAACTAATTACTGAAAGGAGATCAATCTTCCCACAACAAAACATGGCCATAACATGAATTCATATTGAAATTATCTACAAGTATTTACAGTAAAGAAATAAGATGAATATCCAAAATTAAAACTATTATATTCACAACTATGAACATTACTCTACAACAAAATGTACTTAGCTTGGTATGGGGATCCTTCAATTCCTCAATGAGCACACATGAACAACTATCACACCTTAAGAATCAAACAACACTCATAACTCATAATTTTGGAGAAAATGACATTATTCATGCTGAATGAAAAATCATAAATTTGATGCTAATGAATAATTGATAACTGCTGGCTTCCTTTGAAGGATGCTCCTCTTATTTATACATGAAGTAAGGATATCTACTCGATAAATATAGATACCTTAAATATCTACTAGATTCCATACTTGTCTCAACTTTTCCCTAAATACTAGATACAAATCCTATGACACATCAAGATCTCCATGATCTTTCTCCTTGGAATATGGTCCACCTCTTGAGTTGAAATTCGATATTGATTTTGGGAGGACAAGTAAGACCCTTCTAAAACCTCCAAATAAGCCTACATATGTCACAAAACTCATAACACATATATAGATATATGAAACCATGTTAATTTCCTAGTGTTTAATCATGAATTCACTTTAAATACATAAAATAAATAACTTTGGAAAACAAGGATCCTAACCCATATAACCATGAAGATGGTTACTTGATGTAGGGTTTTAGGCTAGATAGTTATGAAATGAGGGCTAAATGGTTTATGAAAGGATGGAAATATGGATGAATATGGAAGACAATTTTGAGACTCAACAAGTACGAAACTCGCCCAAATGTTGATTCCTCTGGTCACCAAGAAGCAAACATATCATATGGGGACCACGTGGTCTCTGATTTACTTTGGATTACTTGTGAGTATAGTCTTTTTTGTTATAGTTTCACTATAGAGTATCCCAAGATTGGTGGTCAAGAGAACAAAATAGCAAAGGGGTGCAATCACAAAGCGACACTAACTTATCTTGCAAAGTAATTTGATGCTTTCGAGCTGGATATTTTTACCATCAAATTGAAACAAAATGGTCACTTAGCCTCAACCTCCAGTGCGTTGGATGATATCCAAAAATTCAAGACAAAAGAAACCAAACATGAAGATGAAATCAATGCATTGAGAAGGAAGATTGAGGAGCTTAAATAACAGGTCAAGAATCTGACTCTCAACTTAAGTGATACTGCAAGTTTAAGCATGCAAAAAATTGTCAATTGTTTGGAATTAAATGAACGTCTCCAGGATTGCAACAGGTTCATAGTCATGAAAGAATTTATAATCAATCAACATTGAAATGTGGTGTAACTTTTGTTTTTTGTTGGGGCAATTTTGTAAGGTATATACCAACAAAAAAACCCTTTTGTTGCTCAACAATATTCTCTACAGGATAAAGTTGCAATCCTCTTTGAAAGGAGCAACAATTTGAAATTTTAATGGATGAGATATGTAATACATGATGTATTTGTTGCAAACTAGGTGCATACTTGAATATAGTACAAAAAACTCAACCCGGTAAAATAAATGAATATGTGTGTGTGTGTAGTGTTCTTTTATATCTTAATGCTAGTTAATTAAGAATATATATTTCTTGGATGTGATGTTTAATACTAGGAAAGTGGTGGGGGCATGATGTCATCATCCCACCAGTTATAAGAAGAGGGAGACATCACATCCTCACCCCCATGATAATTAAAAGGGCCATCTCATCAGCCTCGAGCTTTATGGATATTTACTCTGTCTTCATGTAAATGGTTTTGTTTTTTTGGCTTGATGTACTATTGTATATCTCTCGGCACATGCAAGGATTTTGGTTAATTAAGTTACAATGTCCTCTATCGTCAGATGCCATAGTTGAGCTAGGTCTCACAACACATATTGGTCATGTTTGGAGTAGGGAAATAATTGTTGCACTTGGTGCCACCACCCTGTGCACAAGGACGATCGATTATAGCTTACATATGGAGCCTCATCACATATCTTGGTTTATTATGATAGGGAATTGTCCTACTCCATTGGAACGACTCCAAGTATTTCTATGGGGTGATTATTAACATTCTATTGTTTACTACTTTTTTCTTAGTTTCTCTTTTCTCTATCTGGTGGGCTCATTGGCTTCCCTCACTAGCTTTGTGGAGATATGCATGTTTCATTAGCATAGTTGGGATTCTATTATTCTCTCATCTCATGCCCCATCTGAACTTTTGTATAACTCTTTCCCATCTTCTCCCCCCACTTTTGGGCCTTCACTTTTGTGCACTTAATTGACAATAGATTTTGAAGAATTGAATCCCACCTCGACCTACCTCTCGATTCAAGTTGTTCTTCAAGAGGTAATGGGGAGACCAACCCCACCAAAGCCTCATAATATAAAAAATCTTAAAAGTGTTTTATGTTATTTTCTTTTTTACTTCTTAGTCCTAGACTTTTTGTTTTAAATCTCAAGAATAACCCTAGATGACATGTATTTCAAACGAACTTTCTAGATTTTTTGCTTAAACTCTGTAAACTTTTATCTCGCTACTAGTAGATTTGAAATTTTATGTATGGTCTGGTTTCCTTGGTGATAGGCCAATGGAGATTCAAAATCATTTTGATGTAAAACTATGATTTTGGGAATATAAACTTTTACTTCAAAAATAACATAAAAAAATTAAATATCATATATGAAAGATATGTATTAATAGTTAATATATAGTTACTAATATAGTATGATTTATGATAATATATATTATAAATCTAAGTTAATTAGGTCTAACTATATTAAATGTTGTTTTGAGTTGCCAAATGTTTTGTTTTTTGTTTTTGTTGTGTTGTTTTGTTTTGTTTTTGTTTGTTTGTTTGTTTGTTTTATATAGTCATAAAGTTAGAAAGTTAGGAAACTCGACAAAATCTTAGTAAAAGTTAAAAATAAAGGATTATAAATTCTTAACTTCTTGTTGCATAAGAACACTTCAAATCTATCTATCCACCAATAACATAATAGATAAATGAAATTCAATAATTCAAAAAAAAGAAATAATATATTTACACCAAAGGTGTTCCTCTGATGGGTTTTGGCTAGCAGATTCACCCATTGATAGGGGCTCGTTTTCGTCTTCCTTTGTTGAATAGGTTTTGACAACGTGGACTCCACCGACACAAAACTGTGCGGTCTGTGACTTCCGATGCCAACGCATCGAAGGCGAACTCTGTGCATTCAACCTTTGGAAGCAACTTGTCTTGGAATGGTACATATCTATTGCATTCAAGGTTATAACAACCAATTAGGAAGTTGGTGGACAGCATCAAGGCACTGACTTATCAGCATTCTACTACTCATGAAGTCTTTTTTAATACATTAGTTTGCAACCTCCAACTCCAACACATTGAGGGTGGACTTTGTGCATCACAACTTCGGAAGCTACTAAAATTTGTTTCCCCTCAATAATTATTAATTAAATGCGTTGCAATGCCAATTGTGCTTAGCTGTGGGTTTCTTATCCACTTACCATCCATCCATCCTCTATGGTGTCTATTTTATTTCCAGTATTGTAAATTAACCATAATTGAGCATTGTCAACAATGTACGGACTCCATATATTTAATTGAGCAGATATTCCAGTGATTATGTCATCTGCCTATTTTTGCATAAGAGAGAATAAAGTGATAAGTGGATAAAAGTATGGAGTGGATCAGTTTGGAAAGGTTTGGTGGGTCTTGATACTCTATGGGACACGTGTCTTGTAGAGTTGGACATAAAATATACCGTAAGAGTGCATGATCTTCTCATACTTATGGGAAGGAATATGATCCAACAAAAATCATTGCCAATCAGTATATGGTGTGGCACATCTAGAGAAGTTTCTGTACTCTTGGTGCAAACGTTACATGTAAGTGATTCAATCTTAAATAATAGGGAATAACAAAAGTGCTCAAAATTATAATGGCCCCTTTGTCCATCCTTAGAGATACTCACGCCAAGGAATTTTTCCGGTTAAAATTGAAAGATCTACTAATCAGTGGCAAGATGTTCCTAAGCAAGAAGTCATAAATTCTTGAAGGTGAAGGCAATTTTGTAGGAAGAATGTTGAAGATGAATCTAAAGCTACTGTCAACCAACCTCATATCATTCACCTGGAATGACTGCCCTTGCTCTAGCCTGCCTTCATTTACAATGCAAGATTTAAGAGTTTTAGAAGTGAACGGGAGGAAATTGGGAAGATTGTGGGAATGCGAATCTCAGGTGGGTAAACACAAATGATGTATTTTTCAAATGAGAACCATTGCCATTTTATCTTTTTAATCATTGAAACTTGAACATTGTAGGCACCTCAACATTTGCTACAGTTGACTATTGATGCCTCGCTATTAGAGATTCCAAAATCATTATTGAAGTTGTAGCATCTCAAACAGATTATAATGAAAAATAGTCATCTAACGAAGATGCGAAATTCGTTGCGGGATTTGACAAATCATCAACACATCATTTTGGTTGGGTGTGAAAATTTAAGGAAGCTTCTGAATTATTCGTGGAATTCAATAGGTCTCAAATATATCAATCTAGAACAGTACAAAAGTATGGAGATCCTTTGGTACCTTTTTGAGAATTTGAAATGTTTCCATACCATTAATCTCAGTGGATGTGAAAGTTTAAAGTGGCTTCCAGATCCTTTGGGGAAGTTAACATCTCTAGAATCTATCAATCTGAGACTGTGCAAATGTTTGGAGATGCTTCATGAGTATTTGGGGAATTTGACATCTCTATGTGCCATCAATCTTAGTGGATATGGAAGTTTGAAGATGCTTCCACATTCAAGGGGGAATCCTCAACTTCGATGTCTACATTTGAAGAGTTATTGTAGTTTGACCATCTCCACTAAAACACTTGGAATATTATAAATGCTTAGATCTCTTAAGCTGTCTCCAAAAGGAATTATTGCCTTTAGAAGTTGGACTAATCAGTTCTTGGAAGAGTTGCATCCTAATGTTGTATCCCTAAAAAAATTGAAAATTGAAAGTCCTAAGACTAGGAAGGCCTCTGTTGGAAGTGCTGCTAGCTTCATTTGGTTACCTGATGAAATTAGAGGAATTGTGGCTCCATGGATGCGATAAACTAAAATGTTTGCCAGATTCAATTGAATTGTTGACTCAGTTGAGATAGTTGAATATATGGAAATATGAAGTGCAACGCTTACCACCAGGTGTCATGAAGATGAATGAGTTGATAATGTTAGTAACATACACATGTCCTTTACATGAACTACCATTTAGAAAGGTTGAAGAAGAAAAAGGAATGCTTCACTTAATGTTTTGTAGTTGAATGATACACAAATATTTGAGGTATCCTTTCCTGAAGGTGTTTGTCCAAACCTTCAACATCTACCCATAACCTTATCTAATGACATGGTTGAAGTGATATCTCATTACCAGTAGCAGTGATATCTCTAGATTTAAGGGGGTTGTGCTTTGATGAAAATAGGAGGGCTTTTTCGTCTTCCAAACCTCAAAACTACGAACTTGAGGGGTTGTGATAGCATACAAGTAGAAGCTCTGCCAGGGCTTCGAACTTTAATTTCTTTAGATTGTAGATTATTGAATGCTCCACTTGACATGCGGTGATAAGGAGGATAATGTTCTGTTGGAGGGTTTTTACAACTACTTTATCTAGTTTTATTAGATCTTAGAGGCTAAATCAATATTACTTGCAATAGTGACTAGAGTGGTAACTAGTCGCAGTAAGTTGCAAACACGACTCTTTTTCATGATTGTGTTCATTGACTTATTTAAAGTATTTTTTCTTTGATGGACTGTAATTCAAGATGAGTACAATATAAATGTTACAAGTAATATGAAACTCGTCAAAAATATATGTTGCAAAATGTTACACATGTCCTAAGTCCTGCCATAGATATGTTTCTCACAGTGACAAATGAATTATCTCCAATCTTTCATTTAACAAGTTTTACCTAAGACATCAAAATATCTTATATTTCAAGTTAAACAAATGAAAGCATGTTCTACCACTTACTAAACAAGCCTCAGCCCTAATCTAATGCCTCAACCCCGATGTACCATGAAGATAGAAGTTTGGTTGTACAAATAAAATATAGGATTTGATTTCTCACAAGAATAAGCAAAAAAAAACCTACAATTCAAGTGAAACAAACATATGTAAGTTATATTCTATGTAAATAAATTTATATCACTAACAAAAAGAGGGCTAATTTGATTTAGGGGTAAACATTCAAAATATTATCAATAATTAATATGTAAATAGTAAGGATTTAGCTTTAACAAAAAGAGGGCTAATTTGATTAAGGGGTAGACATTCAAATATTATCAATAATTAATATGTGAATGGTAAGGATTTAAATTTACAAAATAATTATAGATAAAACATTATATATTCGTTTCTCTATTTTTTCCAGAAATAGGTTTTCTTCCCCCCCTGTCTAAAAATTGTCTCATAGATCCTGTTTTTTCCACACCCGTTTGGCATTGCGTCCTCTGGAAACTCGGATTGAATGCCCAAATTTGAAATATATATGTTGCCATTGTCAAATTTGGAATTATTTAGCATCAAGGGCTTAAGTTTCAGTGCTTTCATCAAACCCTTTTAACGCACAAACGAACAGAAGTGCATGTCAACACGATGAACATTGTTGACTTGCCCCACGTGTCAGAGTTGAATTGGAGGGAGGCAGACAAAAATGAGGATACGCAATTGGTTGCAATTAACAGTCTCTGCCCAACCCAACAATGTTTCTCCGAGACATGGAGCCCTTCTCAAAGATTTGTATGTGTCATACTTTAGATATTTGTCATCTATGTATTCTTATTAAGAAGCAATTTAGATCCACTCAAAGAAATGACTCATGAAGCTTGCATTGGAGAGTTTGATAAACCTTATGTGCATGCATTTAGGAGTGGGCTCTATTAGTGGCGAGATGATATTCTCAAATATTCTATTCCTTCAGTGTAACTTTGCACCTTTAGGGCAATTGCTACTTTTACTACTGCAACACCAAATAATAAATGCAAAAAATTATAGACAAAAGGTTAAATAATACAAAGTCAACGGTGAATCGATTTCTATAATCACGACCTTCAACAGGGACTAATAATGGAATTAATTCAAGATTAACTATATGTTGATACATTATTCACATTTTGGTTGTTTTTAAAATACTAGTCATAAACAAAATTTATAAAATTAAAATAAGAGAACATATATATCTATATATCTATATATCTATATATATTATATATATATATATATATATATATATATATATATATATATATATATATATATAACATTAAAATGAGGTACTAAATAATTTGTTTAAATGGATAATGGGATTAACTCAAGATTAACTACATGTCAATAAGTTATTCATATTACTAACATGATAAATTTTAATATCAATTACATGTAAATTGGATTTTTAACCAAAATGTCAAACTATGGTATAAGTCAAAATAATTATAGTATTTCCCCTTAATCAAGTACTCATGCTATGCAATAATGCCTCTACCACGTGGAAGGTGGAGGCTTGAACTGACAATTCTCTTCATAATCCTTCCTATGAGTGACTTTTATGGTTGTACTTGGTTATCATGACACTTCAAGGGAGGTTTAGGAATAATCATGGGAAAATGAGGCAAATCTTACTTCAAGGTATGCAAGGTGAGGGTGTTCACCATGATGATGTATTTAGCATCAACACTGTAATTGGTTTGAGTATCTCTATATGGATAATAAAAAAAGTGAAGTTAAAGGAAAGTGGTGTGATTCCTTTTAATTAGCACTGCTCCATTGGGTTTACTGCTAGCTTGGCATTCCTACATGATCCAAAATGGATCTAGAATAGACTCCTAAGTCTAAAGTGTTCCTCACAGAGGAAAATGAAAGTCTAGGGAATGCTCTTGGAAATAGTACCATTGCATAGATCTATTCAATTTGAATCTAATGCAATTTGAATGGGCTAAAATGGACTTCGGATTATGGAGTTATTGCAGAAAGAAGTTTTCCCATTGTCCTTTGAAAAGGAGGCAAATTCTTATAAAAATGGGCTTAAGGCTTTATATGCGTTCCTTAAGGAAATCACATCGGATAGAGGAAAAGGGTGGACTTAGACCAAAGGCCAGATGAACCCCCGATCAACGATCTCGAATATATCGCATCGGAGGTAGGCCTGCATGTGATATCAGAACTCTGGGTGAGCTGATTTGCGATTGCGATGAAGCGGCAAGCGGCGATGCGATTGACGATATATATATCGACAATCAGCATAGTCAAAGGGAAGACCTGCGGGCCGTAGCACTACGATATGTCGATATGCGATCAATGATAGCGCCGATGTGAGGGGGTCGATAGTGATACGTTGATGTTTTGATGGGCCGATTGACGATTGATGAACCCCCAATACTTGGGCCAATGCACATTGCGATATGCGATTGTGATATGACGATAAAAGGAAGACTCGATGGGAATTATGGACGTGATTTCATAAATTTTGAAATCTGGTTTATTCAGATATCTTTTTACTTCCCATATATTGAGGTTTTGACCTCCCGCCTATGCGATCACGATTTACGATGACAGGACAAACCCGAGAGGGATATGGATGCGAATGAAGGCCATTTGAAGTCTGGGCTTAAAGCCCATGAGGTGTTTTTAACATGTTTCTTGTGTATTTCCATTATGCTTCTGTTTTCGGGAATTTGCTCGAAGAAAGGCTGCCTGTGTATTTCCTTTGTAACAACTCCCATTCTCTTTGCCACGCTATAAGCGGGCGTTTGTAACAACGATGCAGGAATGCATTATATGCAGAGAGCCAGAGAGCTAGAGGGCCAGTTGAAGGAACCAAGGAATGATTACACACAGAGAAATGAATAGGAAACTGCAAAGCCGGAGGGATGCCTCACAAATACACCGAGAGCTCAATTGACAGGTTGCTAAAGGTAGCCGAGAGTCGCTTGGAGGTCGAGAAAAACACAAAAGGGATAGAGAGCCCAAGAACTTGAGCACCAAGAGCCAGAAAGCCTGAGAGCTTTAGAGCCGAGAGTAGAGGCAGAGCCACCAGAGGTTGGAGGCAGAGCTGCAGAGCCAGAGAGCTCAAAGCAAACTTCTAAGAGCCATGGGCTGTAATGAAGTTTAGACCATCAAAGAGATCAAATGATCCAATTGTTGTCGGTGTCTGAGATGTGCTGAAGACAAAAGAAGGAGTCCAGAGACGGTCAAATAACTATGAGGGAGTTGGTGCAAGCTAGAGAAAGATAGCTCAGAGTGCTGATTGAAGGAGTCTAGTCTAGAGAAGCCTAGATCTGTCTGCAGAGTATGGACAACAAGCGGGATAAGATGGTATTCTAAACCCATAGGTTCAGTTGTAAACCAGTGGAGTTGAGCGTGGAGCTTGTAAAAGAATTAAGCCATAATCCCAAAGAGCCTAATTGAGTTGATTAGAGCTCAATGAGACATAGCCCAAGATATCAGGGTGAACTCCATATTATATTGTTGTCTTATGTGTTTGTTTATTTGCTGCATTATTTACTGTTACATGTATTTAAATATCAACATAAGCAACAAAAGTTAAGGTACTTAACAGTTAAAAACAAACATAAGCATTCAGTTGTAAACCAATGGAGTTGAGCGTGGAGCTTGTAAAAGAATTCAGCCATAATCCCAAAGAGCCTAATCGAGTTGATTAGAGCTCAAGGAGACGCAGCCCAAGATATCAGGGTGAACTCCATATTTTATTGTTGTCTTATGTGTTTGTTTATTTGCTACATTATTTACTGTTACATGTATTTAAATATCAGCATAAGCAACAGAACTTAAGGCACTTAACAGTTAAAACAAACACAAGCATACGCCTCTTTCAAGCACTTTTAATTCCAAAATTGGTTAATCATAAGCTAGATCTTGGAAATTAATAAGCTTTGGAGTGGGAGAGGTTCTTGTAAGTTGACAAGAAGCCTTTAGTGCTCCATTTCAGATCACTACACTTGAACTCTTGTTCATTTAGTTAGCTTGGCCAAAATGGGTAGCTTTCGTCCCTATTTTGTCGGTCTTCCTTTTGTTTTTTAGACATCATATTCACATTTATGGAGGGTTTACATTGCTTTTTTGTCCTTGTTATCTTTGAGATCTTGAATCATTCACTTTAGCCTACTTGTCATGACAACTTTTGAGATGGTGGAAATTTAGGAGATTCATTCTTGGATAGGTGCAATTGTTTTGCTTTGCATTTACCAAGGCATACCATGCCTTCCTTGTTGCTTGTTTGGTTCCTAATGACATCCTTAATTGGCGAGTTCTCTAAATTAATAGGGTTCTAGTGGTGGAGGCTTACAAGGGTGCTAGTGGTCATTCTAACGTTGGTGGTGAAGCTAGTGGTGGTTTTCGTGTTATTGGCGGTGTTGGCTGTGGTCCCAATGATAATTGTGGTGTTGGTCATGGTATTACACTTGATATATGTTAATGGTGGGTCACCCCTGGTCTATCGAGGTATAATATTTGAGGCATGCACAAACAATAAAGGGATTATATAATGGTTGACAAAGGGAATTCTCAAGTCCCCGAACCGAATCGAAGAGCTACAATAAGAAAGGGGAAGGATAAAGCATTCACTCACAGGTACCTTATGCCTCACTCTTGGGGCACCAGGGTGGAAGAAGTGACCATTTAGGCCTATCAATGATTTACCCAACATACAACTCAACGCACTCAACAAATTATTTAATGAGTCACTTGATCCGGTTAAGCAATGATGCCTTCAAACACCCAAGAAAAAAATAAAGATAAACTAAAGATTGTATATTATACTTTAGATTTTCTAGGTCTAGAGACATCAAGATGTTTTGGGCCATTGAATTTTATTGGATGGTCAAGACCTCGGTTGCCATCACCCTAGAAAATTAGGGGCATGAGGAATATGAAATTATAGACAAATTGAGAAGGTTGGATGCAAAATTCATAATCTTATGAAGGGTGATTTTTAGCTTGTGCTTCAAAGTCACTGAACTAGAGCTAAACAAGGTGGAGGGTGCCATGGAGGTTACTGGCACATCTAACTTGCATGTTACTAGTTGGTCTAATTGTTATTGAAGATGACTCATGGTAGAGGCTCTCTGGAAAAGAAAAAGGGTTAGAGATGACCTCTTAGCCAAGCCCCTCTAGCCCACTCCTCCATAATGCTACTCACTATCCATTTTTTTTTTATGTGTTTGATTGTTTATTTGTTATACTTAGTGTTTTGGTTTAATATCTTTATGAATTTAGTCTACTATAGTGTGAATGAGCTTTGTATGCATAGTATGGACCATTTAAGGAGGTATATATAAAGCGAGTAGAGGTTTGATTTCTTTTTTGGTAGACCAAAATCAACCATCAATGCACTTTTTTTTGTATGATATCAATGTATAAGTAATATGACTTACCAAAAAAAACCCATATTATCAACAAACATTAAACCAAAATTAAACATGTAAATCAAATTCAATATGGATATAAATTCTTAACTAAAATAGGTGTAGTCTAAACATTTTATTTTTTTGAGTATTTTTTAGTCACATTTTTCCAATCAATTTTGCATAAAATCCCACATGAAATTTAGAAAAATTGTTGAAATTGTTGGAATAAGTGAAATCTAAACATTTTACTTTTTAAGTGTTTTTAACTACATTTTTCAGACTAATTTTGCTCAAATTCTCATAAGAAATTTAAAAAATAATTAAAATTACGTCTATTAATTGTTAAGATTACACCATCCATGTACAATATAAGTATTTTAAAACCTTAAATCTAAATCTTAAAACACAATTTTAAAAATACAAATTTACAATTTTATTAACGAAAGAATTCAATTTAATTTTTAAAAATTAAACACTTGTAGAAGTATTAAATCAATAGAAAAATAATTTTAAAATATAAAATTAGCACAACATGAAAAAATCATTATAATTATTAAAATTATATGGCTTTTTGCTTTTAAATTAATTAAATAAAAACTTAACACACTCTCTCTAAATATATATAGTCCCATCTCTTTAAGACTCATCAGGGAGAACTTATCAACCGTATATATAAAAGAACTTTTTAAGAGATTGGACCGTCTTGGTCATTAGGTGTGCACCAAACATTTGTCAAATAAAATATCGTATATATTGTGTCTTATCTCTTTAAGACTTACCAAGTAGGGCTTATCCACCATATCTATAAAATAACTTATAATATATAATTTTAAGATATGGGACCATCTTGGTTTTTATGTGGCACAAACATTTTTCAAATAATTTGTTCTAGGTGAATGAATAAGACTTTGAAAAATATATTAATGAAATCTTATTCTTTAACCATTTTTTAAGTTGAAAGAGATTTCACCACTTTGATAAGTTGAAGATTGATTTTGACCATTGAGATAACTATGATAAAAGAAGGGATCACAAAAGAATGGGATAAAAAGAGAACTATCATTTTGAACTCTGCAAAGCCATTCAATAGTTGGCCTACATATTATTTCCAAATGGGTTGTAGAGCAGTTGGTGGGTTTAGAGGAGGAGAGATCGGTGACTCCTTCGTTGGCATTTATTCGGACATACAAGGTGAGTTATTTATCCTCAGAAATGACGGAGCAAAGGCCAAGAGCGAGTAGCCATGAATTATTGCACAGAGGAGGAGGCAAAGGACCATCATATTTTACGCCGCTCATTGGTTGCTCACATGTGGCCATTGACTTCAAAACCCTAGTGCTTCAAGAAAGGAAGATCAAACACGACCATTATATGCTCGCACAAGCTTATTTCAACACCTGCAAGTATATGCGAGCTACATTTATGCTCAAGTATACCCCTAGGAAGAAGGCATTTTTCCTACGGTGTTATTCACTTTATCTGGTTTTTATGCGGTTTTTTTCATGGTCTGTTGGCTTTGGAAGGGTTTCCCTGTTTCTATTGTTGATATGGGGTTGGGTGAAGGATCCCTTGGTGCATTAGTTGAGATAAACGTTGCTGGGGAGTTTTCTAGGATTGATATTCATGTTTCAACCTTCCCCCATGATCTTTGTCTCATCAAATTGCATCGTTCCCCTCATATCAGAGGGGATCTAAAAGAAAGATCCCTTCTTTCTTCTCTGTTAGGGTTGGTGGGAAGTTTAGAAGACCTAAACCCTGTGGAAGGGTGTCAAGCTTTTGTCAAGACACTAAGATGGAACTCGATCTAGATTTGGGTCACTGCATTTGATAAAGTGGTGTATGTAAAGCAGATCTCGAAGAACTATTTTGGGATTCCTCTAGCCATGCAACACCTAATTTGTGAAGGGAAACAGGTGCACGATCTGTTGCATATGCATGAATATAGTATCTCTAAGAAATTCATCATCATCATGTTGTTGAGGTTGCATGAGGGTGCAATGAGACCCAAAAATCCAACTTCTTCAACTTCAAACAAGGATGAAACACAGGGTAAGGGCCCATTCCAGTGGATCAATCTTTATCCCTTTTAAGACGATATATTGTTGAAAATTTGGATCAAATTCAAACACTAGATGCCAATAATAAAGAGGTAAATCAACTCTTTTATGTTTTCTAGTCTAGGGTTGTCATTTGTACATTTAATGGATTTTGGCCAAGATGTGAAGCGCTACATTAGTGGGTTTTTACAATTTGGACCAAAAAATGTGAAATATATCGTTGGTCAAATGACTTTTTTATTGTATAGTTTGATTCCCAAGAAGATTTAGAGAAAGTATTGAATGAAAGGCCTTAGTTTTGGGGAAGTCAGGGCTCTTCATCACTCCTTGGTTTTCGGAGTTTGATTCTACAACAATGGAAGGCGCAAAGGTGTCAGTCTGGGTAAGATTGCCAAATCTTCCTCTTCTTTTTTGACATGACTAGGTACTAGAGGACATTGGTAATACTGTGGGCATTTAAAAATGTTTGATGAAAGAATCAGAAAAGGTTTATTTACCTTTGCTTGTAACTATATATGAATAGACTTATGTAAAGGTCTACTTGACCATATATTGTTGAAACATAGATCCTATCAATGGATCCAACCCTTGGATTATGAAAACATGACACTTAGTTGTTGTACATGTTTCCAAACAAGACACTTACAAGGTTCTTGTCCACAGGCTAAAACCCCCCTCAAAAGTAAAAGGGGAATGCCCATAAAACAAAAGGTTGACAACCTTTTGATCCCATTTTTTTCAGAGGATGAAGAAAAGGAAATCAAGGAGGACCCTCCCAAACACGATGATATGATCACTCAGAATATTGATGAATGCGCACAACCAATGCAAAATGTTATAGAAACAAAAACAACAATTGAATGTAATCATCTTAGAGTCGTGATTGACAAAGAGGATGGGTTAGTGGGTTGGAAGAGATTCCATGTTTTAGAAAGCTTAGATTTTGATAAAGAACACCACCTTGTGGTGCTTGTGACTAAGTTGGCAATTGTACCCATTGATCCACCTTCATGGGGATGACAAAAAGGTCCAACGAAAGAAACAAAATAAATATAAGTTAAGTGACTATTATAACACTTAATTTCTCTCCATTTTTTTGGGTTTTGTTTTAGATCTGAGAGGTTGTTAAACTGCTCTCACAAGACTATATTGAATGCTTCTAGCATTTGCAAAATGTAATTTTGTTCCTTTCTAAGTTGCAATAAAATTACGATTTTTTTTTTCAAAAAAAAAAAACTGTGATAAAATCACGAGTAAGAGAATTACAACCATGACACTAGATTATAATACTTAATAATATTTAGTTAATTAGATTTTAAAATAAACATTTAGAATATAATTTTTAAAATAAAATTTTATATATTAAATACTATGATTTAATTATTAAATTAAATTTAAATAAACGTAATTTATTTCCTAATAGGTAACATTAAGTCATGTCATGATTCATTGGTATGTGAAGGAGTGGATTGATACATTGATGGTTCATATAAGATCATTTATGATAGTTTTCGTTGTGGTTGGTGTATGGATCAGTTGTTCAGTGGCCTCCCCACTATTTAATACCCTTTGTGGTAGTATTGGTAGTGGTGACCTAGAAATCATGGTGGGGATAGTGGATTTCAATCGAGTAGATGACAAGTAATGAAATGTATGTGAAAGAAAATTCATTTGAATTGGAATTACTTCCCCTCTCGCATTCAACTTTTTTGGTTTAAACAACTTTATGTTAGTTTAGAGGGAAAAGATAAAGTGATTCTCTTGAAGTGTTAAGTAGTTAAACAATGTCCCACACACTTGGTGGATTGATACATTGATGGTTCATGTAAGAGCATTTATAATGGCTCTCATTGTGGTTGGTGTCTGGATCGGTTGTCAAGTGGCCTCCCCACTGCTTAATACCCTTTGTGGCTATATTGGTAGTGGTGACATAGAAATCACACTGGAGATAGTGGATTTCGATCGAGTAGATGACAAGCAATGAAATGTATGTGAAAAAAAATCATTCGGAACAGGAATGACTTCGCCTCTTACATTAAAATTTTTTGGTTTAAATGACTGTGTGTTAGTTCAGAGGGAAAAGATGAAGAGATTCTCTTTAGGTGTTTTAAAAGTAGGTTGGGGAGTAATCCTAGAAGAAGGCCTTAGGTCTAGATAAGTAGTTTAGTTCATTGGAAAAAATTATTTTTTGTAATTCCTTGGCGAGCTTGCCTCCTATAGTAAGAAATTATTGGATCTAGGCATGCAAGTTATTCCACAAGAGGTTGGTATTGTTGTTTATTTCTCTCCTGCTATGTTTGGAAAGGCTTCCCTATTTATGAGTTTCACTCACATTACTTTATAACTAATTTTAGTCTTTGTCTTAATTTTTTAGCCATCGTTCAATATACAATTTTCCTTGAGTTGATGTTCATAACCTCTACATTGGGGGGCAAGCTAGTTGATTTTTCTTCCTTTCATTTTGGTCTTATCTGGTTGGTGTTCTCCATTGGTGTCCTTGTTGGTTGGGAAGATTTATTTAGGACCTTCTTGGCCCCTCCTTTTTCGAGATTTATTTCTCTCTATACTCCATGTTCCTATAGTGCAAACAGGCAAAACTTGCAGCTTGATATTGCGCTACCCTTTGTTCTTCAATTCTTTATCATTTATCCTATCTCACTTGCCTCAACTTCATCATCCTTCTTGTTGTAGAGGCCATCGAGGTGCTCAAACTCCCCCTTCTCTAAGAGCTCAATCAACTATTGAGTGCTCTATTGTGTAATGCACATAGAGTGCCCCTTTGGAAATTCACAGGGAAATTCACCAAGAAGAAGAATAAGGGAGAGAAGACTTATTTCTAATGCTAAAATTCAAGAATAAATAAGTGTTTGGTTTCCAAAATTGGGAAACTCACATAGAATATAAATAAGACATACGCAGACAATGGACCTATATTGGCAGTTTAATACTATTATGGGAAAAGTGCTCGTAGAGAGGTCACGGAGCCAACAAGAAATTGTATTTAGTATTTGATTTGTAAACTGTATTAACAAATCTATTAAAATAAACTAAAATATATAATATGAAGGTGAGGTTTCTCTGCTCTCTATTGCTTAGAATGGAAATGATACAAATACAAAGGAGAAGCCACTCTCTATGGAGTTGCCTGAGACCTATGGCACCTGGGCTTCTACATATCACAAACCATATCTATTTTTCTTTCTCTCTATCCACTCTCAACTACTTTGCTTTACCATGGAACAAAAAATAACTTTAATAGAATGGAATCTCTTTTCCTCCTAGTGTCTTGGTTATAACACACAACCCAATAGCCAACTAGGGGTTAAGTTTGAGTCCTTCAACTCTCAACTCGAATTTTTAAATTGGACCCTTTTAGAGTCTTCTTCATAGCCTCTACATGGCTATCCCTTTTTTCATGAGTAATGGGGGCTAACATGGCATCCTCTCAAATTATGGTGGTCAAACATGATGGGTCAACTTATGGGAGGGATGACTTCAATATCCGAACTCCAATTGACATGATTCTTACACCATTGCAAATGTCTTCCAATGTAGAATAACATTGCACACTCCTATGCATAAGAAAGGAAGTTGCCCCCCACCCCACCTTCCCCTCCCTCGCACCCCCCCCCCCCCCCCCCCCCCCCCCCACACAAAAAACATGTCATTTAAGACTCAAACTAGCCTTAAAAGGTTTTAAACTCCAAACTAGGCCTTGCTAATAGAACTACTCCTACAAGTTAATTCACTCAAATTTTCTAATCTAAAAGCATCAAGATGGATAATAAATTATATAATGATCAAATTTGAATTGGCATTGATGAAGTCCAAAGGCAATTATATAAACTAGATAACAAGGTTTTTATGTTAGCAAAGAAAGTTGCTAATTTGGAACTCTCTAACTCAAGGGAGGAAATTGAAGCACCTACTACTATATGGGTGGACTTTCCTTCAAAATAAGTTATCTCTTGTTTGCATTTGTTTTTTGCATAAGAGGCAATAATCTTACCACTCATATGCCACATAAGATTATGTTTATAGAAACATTTCAAACTCTATCAAATTTTTTGATAGTTTAGAAGAAATGATATCATGTATTCCAATAGTATGGACAAAAGAAACTTTCTATGTTAGCAAACAAAGTTATTGATTTGGAAATATCCAATTAAGAGGAGGAAACTGAAGCACTTGCCATTATATAGGTGGAGTCTCCTTGAAACTATACAAGTGGTTTCTCTCTAGTATAGATGTGGTTTCTATGTTAGCAAAGAAAGTTTTAAATTTGGAATTCTTCGACTAAGAGGAAGAAATTGAAACATTTTCCACTGTACAAGTGTACTCTCCTTCAAAATGTATAGGTGGACTCTCCACTATACAAATGGTTTCTATGTTAGCAAATAAAGTTGTTGATTTGGAGTTCTCCAACTTAGAGGAGGAAATTGAAGCACCTGCCATTATACAAGTGGAACGTTCTTCTTACTAAATGATTATATTGTTCATATTTGTTTCTTTACATTAGAGGCAACAATGATGCTACTCACGGGCTAGATATGATTACGTTTTATGGCAACATTTTAGTCTCTATCAGGATTTTTGATAGTTTAGAAGAACTGATATTATTATATATTCCAATAGTATGGACAAAAGCAACTTTTCTATGGTACTAATCTGGTTTCCCAGTGGCAAGCTAGTAATCACAGAAAGACCATTGTGTTTACTTTGTGTTATATAGTAACTTAAAGATCTACCTAAACTTACAACAACAAAAATGTAATTTGTATTTATTTTAAATTTACATATTTTGTTCATGTAAACTTATCGCCCTTATGGTGTTTCCAAACTACCTATGAGCATCCATAGCCCTGAAAGAGTTAATCGATGTCATAAACCTTTCTCCACTATCAATGAGAGTCCATAGTCCTAATAGAGATATCTACATTTTAATTTGTTTTTTTGAGAGTCGATAGTTCTCTACAAATTTTAGGGTTTCTTTTGCATAACCATCCATGCTAAACTCTGCAAAATGGGGCTATGCCCCTTACTTTAGCTAGATTGTTTCAAGAGTTCATAACAATTTTTGATCTACTGGTATTCCCTTCAATCTCCTCATGATGGACATCCTTTTCATAGAGCAGATGAGTGAAGTGGAGTTTACAATTTTGCAACAAAACCATTGCTAGGTGCATCTTGGCAAGTTAGAAATCTAGGGCATTCCCTACCAAAATCAATGCAAGACCCAAAATATGAAGTTAAATATAGTAATATTGAAGAATATATCCAATATATGTAGGATCACGCTTTGATGAACAAATTCATTGAATTATGGCTCTATGAAAAGTCAATGACTTGGTGGAACTGAAACAAATGGAAACTCCAAGGTCAAATAGAATTGGAGCTAGGGGCAAAAGGATTCTTCATTGTCATTTTCTCTAGCTTGGAAGACAAATCAAGGCTTTTTGAAGGAGGGTCATATTTTTTAACAATGTAGGGATTTTCATGCAATTTTCGAAGGAGATTCAGTATAATCCGAAGAATAAAGACTTCCTTGCTGCCCCAACGTGGGTATGAATCTTTTATCTTCCAAAGGAATATTCAAAGGAGGAAACTGTTGAAGGTATCGACAATGCCATAGAAAACCATGTCAAAAATATCGGAGGCTACTAAGAGGGGAGGTACACATCATATGCTCGGATATGTGTTTACATGAATATCTCCCAACCTCTCCCAACCTCCATAGATATTTATTATTAGGATAGTGTCTAGAAGCAGTCTCTAGATTATGCACATGTCCCCTTTAGATGCAGACATTGTCATGAATACATACTTCTTATCTGGGAATTTTCGATGAACACCAAGGAATTGCCTCAAGAATACCCTTCTAAAAAACAAAAAAATGATTTGGGAAAAGTCCCTCACATAAGAAGAAATTTGGGTCCTCAGGGTACCTCAAATCCTAACCAAATCCCTAGATCTGGAAATAGGTTTGACTCTCTCTCCTCTCAGAGGGAGTCTTCAAAGAAAGATAACACTCAATCACGCATGTAATCAATAGAGGGAAATTCCCATAACCCTTTATTCAACAAATGTCTCTTGAAGAGTACCAACAAAATCCATTACCATGGGAAATGGTTAACTTCCCATTGGAAGAAGTTGATGTAGAAGCCAACATAGAGATGACCTACCATTGATTGCCCTTATAGAAGAATAGCATGGAAAATATATGGAGGACATATCGGACCACCAAGCATAATTTTGTACAATGCTTATCTTCAAAACAAGGTAAGAAACCAATTAGGCTTGAGTTCTTCATAGCCCCGTATTGGGTTTCAAAGAAAGGATTTCAAGGTGGTCTCTAGGCAAGACAAAGAAGAAAGAAAACGAGTCCACAAGAGTAATAAGGCACTAATCGATGAAGACTGTGAATAATTAGCCAGCTCAGGGAATATCATGCCAATGTGAGGGGCACCCCTCCACCCCTCCTGCCCGCAAAGTCTTAAAACTTCAAGGAGTTTTCTATGTACTCATGATTGTTGTAGTCAGTTTATGATTATTTGTTTTTGGTAGACAACTTGCTAGTCTCGCGAATCTCTTGGATTTCAATCCTCTTTTGGAAATCCAGACTATATATAATTCTTTTCTTCTTTATAAAAGAATCTATTTACACAAAAAAAAAATAAAAATAATATATTTTGTTTCATTATAAGTTTATATAAATAATAACTAAGAGAGAATTTATAACCTTATGTTTTTAAAGATAAAAATATATTCTAAAAAAACAATACTATAATAAATAACCACTAATACCTTTTTAATTACAATTAAAAATAAATATTTACATATAATTTTTAAATTTCAAATTTATATATTAAATTTTTTGATTTGGTTATTGACCTAAATGTAATTGTATTATTTTTAAATTTATCTGTTTGTGTTTAGGTTAGAAGTTAATTATAGACTATTTTCTTTATTTGAAGAAAATTATATACTATTAACCTAAAAAATTTAAGCAATATTATTATTATAATATAATTTAAGATTATATTATATATATATATATATATATATATTTTAACACAATTGGGTATTTTTTTATATTGCAAAAAAGAAAAAGAGCGAGCTCCTTGTACATTCGGAAGGGTGCTGATTCAAATGTAATGCACAAAATGGGAGCACAATCCTAACATCCACACTTGCAACCTTGATTCTGTAAAATTCAAAAACTAGTGTGGCATATTGCCTTACATACTATCCTAGAAACAAACTATATTTGCACTGCATTTAATAGAAAGGACAAGATCACCAGAACTAATTTACTGATTCCTCCTGCTGGGGGCGACACTTCTTGCTGTTCCTGGAGGATGTTCCCCTTGCTGGCTTTGACTGAGGGTCTTGATGTACTCAACTATTTCTTCCAAGTGCTTGCATTTGTCTTTTAGATCTTCTATTTCAGCTCTCTGTAGATCGATGTCTCTTTGGATATACACATTGGTTGTCTTCATCTTTGCCTTGAGGTCCTTTAAGGCTTGATTAAACCTTCCAATCATAAACCTATTGGCCCTGTAAGTTGGGCAAATTTCATTCTTTTCTTCTCTCTCTAGTGGATTTCAAGCCATTATGTTGCTTTGTAGAGACTGTAGCTTTTGTGATCCCGGTGATGGTCCTCTTACTTTGATGTGTTCTGCTTATTCCTCTGTTGTTGATGGTGGAGTTCTGATTGATGGAGTCCTCTTGATGACAAATCTCCAAAGCTCTGAGAGAACCACTAAAGCTTTTACCCTGCTTTGTGTTCCAAAACCAATTCGTGGAATTGTCTTGAAATGAGATGCTGCCCAGGAGATGTTGGTTAAACAAGATGTAAAATGTAAATGGAGAGTATGACTCCAGAAAACCTGAGGCTTGAGGACGCTGGGAAGGAGAGACTGCTTTCAATATGAAGGTAATTCTTAGACAAAGAACCTGAGGCTTGAGGATGTTGGGAAGATGAGACAACCTGTGTATTAAATAGAGGAAATAAGAATTGATATGGGGAGAGGCTTCTATGGAATTCCGAGTGCTTGGATTATAAGCGTAAAAGATACCAGAGGAGTGATCAGCTGAGGGAGAGCACTATGGAGCGAATGACAGCGAAGATATCCTTCACTGGTGAAGTTTGGGCCTGGATATACCTATTGATGAGTCGAGAGGGAGAGTTTGGTGAACTGCTGTATGCTTCAGGCTGAAAGCTTCAAGTTGACTACGAGTGAGGGGATCACTTATGAGATGGCCTAAATGTGGATAGGCTGAATGTTCTAAATGGTGAAGATTACTAAGTTCTTTGACCAATTTATTGATCTCAGAATGAAGGGATAACCTGCTGCTGTAGGTAAAAGTCGTGGTGCTGATCGCCTTTGTGCTTGTACAGTTGCCCGTTATAGAAAACCTTGCACTTGTGTGACAATTTTGATCTTGCTGCTTGAGTTTGATATGACCATTACCGTCTTTGCTCAGTGATAACATATGCCTTCATTCCTTATCATACTTGTTTTGAAGCTTTTTTGGGATTGAGTGAATTTTGTGCTCTGAGCCTTGCAGATTGCACATGAGATCAACTGCTATCAAATCTTCATTATGTTCTGCAGACAATATGAATCTAGGAGTGAAGATTTGATAATCCTTTTTTTTCCTTTTGTTATGCTTCTTTCCTCTTTCTCCTTTCTCAGTCCTCATCTTAATTGTGGAAATCTTGGTATGTTTTCAACATAGACTTCATTGTTTTCTTTTACAGTCCCGACTGGTCTTTCAAGAGCTTTATTAGCATAGTTATCTGCTTCCTTGTTTTGATTTCTCAACACATGCTTGAAAGTTATGTTTCCTAGACTTTTTATATTTGATCTGATCCTCTGACAAATTTTGTTAATGGCGATATTGTTGAAATCCATTTCATTTGCCATTGCTACTATGATGATTGTCGAGTCTCCTATAATTATAGGATCCTTGATCACAAATTTTTTTAACAACCTTGTGCCTAATAGTAGGTTGTATGCTTCTGCCTTGTTGTTTATCATTTCTCCGAGGCTCCATTCACATGCTATAATTTGTTTCCCATTTGAATTTGTAATTACTCCGCCTGCCCCTGGTTTTCCTAGGTTATTTTTTGAAGCCCCATCGAAAAAAAAAAATTGAATCGTTTTTGTTTTTTCATCCATTCTTCAAATT
>APFE030021020.1:53388-119605 GCA_000404065.3 Pinus taeda
TTAGTCACTTTGTAGGCACAAGTTAGCTAGTTTGTAGTTCGGTTTTTAGTCATTTTTTAGGCAGTAGTTTAGCTCTGCATTTCAGCACATTTTCAAGTTTTCCTTGTGGACAGTTTTGGAATGTAACTATTCTTTTGATCAATAAAGATGAATCCAGCTTTGCACCAGCTCTAATCTCTCTTAGGAGGCTGTAGCTCTTGGGGTTTGGCCCATCTCAAGTGCCCAGTACCTCCTTTGTTTATTTTCATGTGTCTTTGCTGCATTCTTAGAATAAAATTTGTTATTTAGATTAAAATATTGCTTTGTTACTTATGTCATTTTTGATGATTAAAATAGCTTTTCATGTTCAGATTTACTTGATAGGTTAATCACAGGGAAGATCTTCAAAAAAAGGCTACCGAGCACCTTGGATCTCACCTCCCCCTCAGTGGAATCATGAGCTGGGACCGAGGTGACCTTGCTGCCACTAAAAACACTATCTTTGCTTCACCATGCAAGTATTAGTGTTGGATTCTTAGTTGTTGAACTTGATATTAGTTTTGATGGCATGCTTAGGTTTATGATTGCTTAGTTGCATAGTTATTTCATCTGACTTCATTGCAAATAAACTTCTGTTCCATTTCTTTGCTACCATCTAGGTTAGAATAGGCTAATGTAGATAGGTCTTTGATTTTCCAAGTCCTTGTTTGTGTCATTTGAAAAACAACTTGCAGAGTACCTGTTATCCTTCCTTACCTGCCCATACTCCATCCAACCTACCTGCTTCATCCTTCACTTAGAACCCTTACCTTACATTTGCCTCATTCACTTACTTTGCCATGATTCTCATCTTCTTGTGCAACATTGTTTCATCCCTCCTTGAACCCTATCCTCCAAGGCACCGACCTTGTATTTTCGAGGCTCCAACCTCTTGGGCTTGAACCCACTGCAATACTTCATCAAGATATGTTTGGTAGTAAGTCACGACTCCCAAAATCTTCTTCACCAAGCCCTATCAATCTTCAGCTTCACTGTAGTCTTCCACTTTACATCATCAATGACAACCTTGTCATATAGAAGGTGTCACCATTGCTCTTCATCGTACCCAAGCAATTTATCCAAGTCACCTCATGATGGGTTCAATGCATCATGATCTATAGCAATATTTTATTATAGCACATGTATCCCTTACTTTTTGATGAATATCCCAAAATTATTCCCTCATCTGATCGAGTATCAAACTTTCCTAACTTCTCATCATTATATTTGATATAAGATTTAATTCTGAATACTTTAAAATGTTTGATTGAAGTTAGCTTACCATGTCACAATTCATATGGCGTCTTGTCACAATTTGGTCTGAGATGTGCCTTATTGAGAACATGCACTACTGTATATGCCACTTATGACCAATAGGTTTTAGGAATGTTTCTTTCTTGCATCATGGCTCTGGCCATTTGTTGAACATATATGTTCTATCTCTTTGCAACTCCATTATGTTGTGGTGTGTCTGCAATAATATATTGCCTTTTTATGACAAGTTCATCACATAAGTCCTCAAACTCATCTAGGGTAAAATCAAAACCTTTTCCTGACCTTATACACTTTATCTTGCATCCTATTTGATTTATGCTAGTGCCTTGAATATTTTGAACTTCTCAAATGCTTCTAATTTATTTCTAAGGATTGCCACCCATGTCAATCTAGAATAGTCCTACTTTATCAACATAAAAAAATTCTCCTCCTGGTTCTTCTATTCTAGAAGGACCAAACAAATCCGTATGTACTAAATACAAAGGCTTACTACTTTAGCTTATCCTTGTCTATGAGTGAAGTTTGTGTTTGTTTTCCCATTTGACATGACTTGTAAGTAGTGTTTTGAGGCTCAAGGAATCTTTTAGATTCCCTTATGATTCCTCAAAGATTCTTCTCCATGGATGGACTGGAAATCTGCAACTGAGATGGCGAATCTGATCTTGCCATTGCGATCCCTGTGGAAAACCATCAAAAACAAGTATAAAATTGACTATATTCTGAAATGTCAAAATTTTACCTCCTTGGGAAAATTTCATGGCTCATGGTTCCGCTACCTGTTTTTGCTGAAATCGTGGTTCCACGTGCATTCTGGAAATGAATGAAAAATGTAGATCTCTGATTGAGAAATGAACAACACCATTGTGTTTGTGGTGACGATAAGTGTAAAATCCATATAAAATTTGTCAAATTCTGACAAAGTGAAAATTTTGCCCTCCTGCAAAATTCATGGTTCCTGCATTAAAATATTAATTAATCAACCTTGAAATCCGTGCCCGCATTCTTCCTCCTCGAACTCTGTGCACTGGTAAAAAGCATTGAGTTTAAATAAAATTCCTTCTATGGATTTACCAAGGGAAAGTGGTTGGCGCAATGGTAAAAGACGTAGACGGTTGAGGAGAGCTTGGGGGATCAAATCTCGCCCCTCCCAAAATAATACACAACAGTTCCTTTTGAACCGAAAAGACACATTAATGGGGTTTGGGTCCACATTGGGCGGCCCACCCCTTAAACCCCGCTCTAAACAACATTATCGATGTTTTCTGAAATCGGTGATCGGCGCTTTGACTAGCGGATGTATCAACGCGATATACAAGAGTTTCGCCGATATATCGGCGATTGGCGTTCCAAATCAACGATCGACGCGGTCGTCGGCATAGATATTGGTGCGATTCATGGAGTATTGCCGCTATATATACTGGTCATCGGCTTGATCGACGCGATTCATGGAGTATTGCCGACAATATATGAGCGATCGGCCTGATCGGCGCGATTCATGGATTATCGCAGATATATATATCGGCGATCAGCCTGATTGGCGCGATAAAAGGTGTCAGGGCGATATATATATCATGGCTTTAGGGTGTGGGCCGGGTCCACCGCCGATGGCCTGCGCCCACCCCATAATAATATATGGGTATGTTATATATGTGTGCAGAGGGTTCGGCGGGGGTTATGGCCACCGATCCAAAATATATTATTGTTGTGATTTGCGATTTGGTCAGCGAGAGGTTGTGGCTCGTCGACCTTATGATAATTTTGGTTTATTGTTTTTATATAGTTATATTAATAACTATATATTAAAATGAATAACCATTTTCCATATTTTAATAATGATTTTTGTCTCCTATGCAGGTTTAGGAGACCAATGAAAGAACGCCAAGTGTCAATGGCTAATGTGCTGCCATGTGGGTCTCACTTGCTTACTGGGATGCCATGTGGCACCCTGTGGGTCCCACTTTTCCCCTGTCATGTCAAACTTTGAAGAGCTCTATCTTTCGCATACGAGCTCGGTTTGATGAATCGTTCACACCTCTGCGATCACGATGATGAGATACTTAACATGAACTTGTTTCAAGCATAATCCAAGCACTTTTATTTTTGAGCCCTCTTTGTCCTGTGTGTCTCTCTGAAGCCACCTAGATCAACCCTCCCCACTGAGGAGATTTTGGTCCTCCAAAAGCATGAAAAAATAATCTACACTTTCTCTGTACCTTGTCTGCATCACAAGCGTCCTGAAAAGGTCTCGCTTCCATCTCCTTCACCTTTGTTCTTCAGAGCCTTAAGCAATGAGCCGACACCTGCTACTTCTGCAACCTGTAGTACATTGTTTTGCAAATTACATGCTTTGAATGACATGACCAACTAATGACCCAAACGTCCCACACTTGCCATGAGTTTATAACACATGCTTGGTGGTCAAGTTTACAACAAGATGGATGTAATACTCCAGCTATGACAACAAGGCCAAAATATCATTGTTGCTTCAAAAAGTGATGGAAAAAACGTCATCACTGCAACATATGATTTACATACATAAGGCTAGACGCTATTATTTTGACAAGTGATGGAAACATAACATCACTTTCAGAGTTTTAACATACGACTCAAAACATGACCAAACATCATTGTTGCTTGAACAAGTGATGGAAAACACATCATCACTTTTACACTTTAAAATGCAACAAATGATTTAGAAAAGAATGGCCATGAAATGAAAACATGTCTAAAAGCCATTTTTCACTTATCAATGTGAATGGGTCATCTCCTTGGGGTGGTTTTGCTTGTCGAACAATTGCTCTTCCCGATTCACGCACCGACGCTTTGTCTTTAAGGTGTTGCTCTGGATGGAGCCTCCGACAAGTGGCTCTTTGATGGCCATTTCTGTCGTAATGACTGCAGTAGGCTTTCTTCCTCCATATCTGCTTAACTTGTTTCTTTTCATGTTGTTGAGAGGGTCTTTCATACCTCATGAGTGCTGCCCTTCTTTTCCAACACTTAGAAAAGGTATGGTTAGGTAAACCACAAAAGGTACATGTTTTTTGATGCCTGGATCTTCATTTATTATTAACAACATGATCATAATCAAAATGAAAATTCGAAGATCGAAAATGGTTATACCTTCCTTTGCTGTTTCTGATGTTAGCATGGCAATGAGAGCTTGCCTCAGCTCTCTCCCTGCAATGGAAATTGCCATGGGATGATGGGGATGTTTTCCCATCATTCTCTTTCCTCGACGATTTCATCAATGTCTTAGACGACTCTAACACCTTCGAGCACTCTCCTTTAGTGTATCTCGAGCCTACAAATTGATGTTCATGCACAACCTCCAAAGGTTGAGTTATGCCTTGGTTATTAGCACCAAGTTCTTTCTCCTTGTGCCTCGTCTTTGTAAGGAGCCTCATGTTTGTCCTGGTAATTAGGATCTCCCAATCTCCAACAGACATCATACTATGAGAAGATGAAATCGAATGGAAATCAAGATCTTTTACCTCCTCTTTCAATTTGGAAAGATCTGATGAGGTTTTCTCATCATCTGTTGTTGGTGGTTCACTCGCTGTCTTAGTGCATTCCCCAACTTCTTTCCTGACATACCCAAGTCCTGCTCGACACGGTAATTCCTCTACTTTGATGGGATTAACAATGCCTTGGCCATTAATGCCCAAGAATTTTCCTTCATACCCCATTCTCTTTAACAGTTTGGAGCCAATTCCTGTGGTGTGATTTTCAAAAACAACGAAATCATTATCAGGAAACATACATGAAGATGGAGAACTACTTTTTACCTCGCATGGGTCACGCTGCATCTTTTCCAAGGCCTCGTCCTTTGCTTGCAACTGTCGTAGCAAACATTGTTTCTCCTCTTTCTCTTCATGTAGGCGGATCCTTAATTCATCGTTTTCTATTTGAAGATTATGCTTACTTTGATTCAGTTCCTCCATGGCCTTCTCTGTGGCTTGCAACTGAAGCTACAATCACTCCTTTTCCTCTGTCTCTTTCTGTAGAGTTTCATACACAATTTCCACTTTCTTGGAAATTTCGAGCATGGTCTCGCACATCGCTCTTTCATCCTCTGTCATTACACGTTCCATTTTTCACACTGCAATTCACATCAATGCAAAGACCGCCTTGATACCACTTGATCTAGGTCCGGGTGTGACGAAGGACCCTTCCAAGACCTTTTACTTTTGTGATGTGTTAAAATGCATTTTAAAAGAACATTAATGAATACATCTGCATGCAGAAAAGAAGAGGAACATAACAATCATCAACACATGAAAAAATAAGCATTGATAACGGAGTTCATCTAGGAGGGACAACGTCTCCTGGCGCCGGTGTCAAGATGGTGTAGGTCGCTGCATTAAGTGTTGTCAATAAATATGATGTACACAAGAGATGATGTCGCGGTCATACAAGGAAAAATGCCCTCACGCAGGAGTGGCTCTAAGAGATGTTCCACAACTGGAATTCTCAATCAAAAGACTCCTATCAGTATGACACAAAAACATGCATGGTGAGCATCCCGCCAACATGGCATAAAAGGGATCTCAATGCAAAACACATGCATGATGACAACAAGAGTATCCCAGCAACATACAACAAGGGATCTCAAAGCATAACATAAAGAGTTATGACAACAAGTACATCACATAGAAGATTCCACATCAAATCAAGCAAGGAATCATGCCAACATGTAATAAACAAGATCCTATATCAACATCAATCAAGGATCTATCCAACATAATGCAAAAAGAAGAAGTACGTGAACACATCATATACCTCACAGCCAAGGGCCATCTAAAGAAGTGGATGTCACACTGCTGAAGCTGCTCGGACCATCGATCTCGAGGCATCGATCGTATGAAGATGGTTGCTCGCACATGAATGTGGACATCTGCACTAGCATTTAGAAAAGTGACTAGAAGAAGAAATGAGAGAATAAGAAATTTGAAGACATCATCAGATTTGTGGTATCGAGTAGTGCTGAACCAACTGTCCAAAATTCAAATTCTGAGAAGTTGAGAATTTTGGGCTTAAGGAATCTTTTAGATTCCCCTGGGATTCCTCAATGATTCTGCTCCATGGATGGAATGGAAATCTGCAACTCAGATAGCGAATCTGATCTCGCCATTGCGATCCATGTAGAAAACCATGAAAAACAAGTATAAACTTGACTATACTCTAAAATGTCAAAATTTTACCTCCTTGGGAAAATTTCATGGCTCATGGTTCTGCTCCCTGTTTTTGTTGAAATCATGGTTCCACGTGCATTCTGGAAATGACTAAAAAATGCAGACCTCTGATGGAGAAATCAACAACATCATTGTGTCGTGGCGACGAGAGGTGTAAAATCCATATAAAATTTGTCAAATTCTGACAAAGTGAAAATTTTTCCCTCTTGCAAAATTCATGGTTCCTGCATTAAAATATTAATTAATCAGCCTTGAAATCCGTGCTCACATTCTGCCTCCTCAAACTCTATGCACTAGTAAAATGCACTAAGTTTAATGGGGAAAGTGATTGGTCCATTGGTAAAAGAGGCAAACGGTTGAGGAGAGGTCGGGGGATTAAATCCTGCCCCTCCCGAAATAATACGCTACAGTTCCTTTTGAACCGAAATGACACATTAATGGGGGTCGGGTCCGCATTGGGCGGCCCACCCTTTAAACCCCGCACTAAACAACATTATCGACATTTTTTGAAATCGGCGATCGGCGCTTTGACGGGCGGATGTATCGGCGCGATATACGGGAGTTTCGTCGATACATCGGCGATTGGCGTTCCAAATCGGTGATCGGCGCGGTCGTCGGCATATATATCGGCGCGATTCACAGAGTATCACCAATATATATATTGGCGATTGGCCTGATCGGCGCAGATAATATTGATGCGATAAAAGGTGTAAGGGCAATATATATCTATCATGGCTTCGGGGTGTGGACCGGGTTCACCACCGATGGCCTGCGCCCACCCCATAATAATATATGGGTATGTTATATATGTGTGCGGAGGGTTTGGCGGGGGTTATGGCTGCAGATCCCAAATATATTATTGTTGCGATTTGCGATTTGGTCGGTGGGAGGTTGTGGCCTGTCGGCCTTATGATAATTTTGGTTTATTGTTTTTATATAGTTATATTAATAACTATATATTAAAATGAATAACCATTTTCCATATTTTAATAATGGTTTTTGTCGCCTATGTAGGTTTAGGAGACCAATGAAAGAACACCAAGTGTCTATGGCTGATGCGCTGCCATGTGGGTCTCACCTGCTTATTGGGATGCCATGCGGCACCCTGTGGGCCCCACGTTTCCCCTGTCATGTCAAACTTTGAAGAGCTCTATCTTTCACATACGAGCTCGGTTTGACGAACTGTTCACACCTCTACGATCATGACGACGAGATACTTAACATGACCCTGTTTCGAGCATAATACAAACACTTTTATTTTTGAGCCCTTTTTGTCTTGTGTGTCTCTTTGGAGCCACCTGGATCAATGCCCCAGTCTCCTATGCCATAACAAAGATTCATCTTGTTTGGTGATGTAACACTCTTCATTATCTTTCAAAATGTAGACACTATTCTTTGTTTGAACTCATTTAGCCAAGATCTTCCTAGTAGTTGTTGACCTCATTTCACAGTCTTGAGATTAGAACAAAAAAAACACAACCTCTATGACACATTTAACTTAGACTCAACAAATTATGTTTTAGACCATCTAAAAACAGTACATCCTCGGCCTTTCCTCTTCCATTATTTAGATTAAATCTGCCCTTTCCTCTAATTCTTCCCACTTCATCATTTCCAAATGTGACATTTCCATATGTATTTTCATCTAATGATACAAAATTGCTTTTATCTCCTGTAATATGTCTAGAGTAGCCAAAGTCCATGTACCATTTACTATTTTGATATTGAGTGTATAGAACTAGGCCACACTTATAAGCTTTCTTCTCTTCCTTCTTCTTTCTCCATTGCATGCATTCATCTGTTCTACAATTGTTATGAGATGTTAATCTATTATTTTGAAGCTGACATTGATATGACTTATGCCCAAAGTTATGACAATATAAACACTCAATGATATCAAAGTGAGGAGCAAATGGGTTTTTGTCTAGATTCATGTCTTATTTACTTTATATATATATATATATATATATTATGTTTCTGAATCTATTGTTAGCCTCACTTCTCTTAGGATTCCTTAGTCCATTTCTACTAACATAAGCTTTGCAATTTATGGCTTTATGTCCAATTTTTTAACAAAAGTAACAATACCCATAAAAAAGATTTAGTACTTGGTAGTGGATGACATTTATGGATATAACCATTTTGACCTTTGATAATCTTGTCTCCTGAAGAAGTATGGTCTCTGATAGTTTGTTGTTTGATTTTCCAGTCCTTTTGTCTGCGACACTTTGCTCATAGTGCTTCTTTGCTGCTGCTCATTTGATGTTGAAGTGCTACTCAAATTTTTGTTCTCATATTGATGTGAACTGTCGTTTTCTCCCTTGACAACTTTTACAAAAGTAATTGTCTTTTTATCTTATGTATAAATTTCAATGGATTCTCCTACATAGCCTAACCCAACCTTCATGAGTGGAGACCTTTGAGCATTTAATATCACATCCCGTTTTTTAGATCCTTTTATATGTTGAATATTTTTGTTCAAATTAGTGTGTGCCTTTTCTAGCATTTTCTTCAAGGTTACCACCTCTTCTTCAAATCTTTCACACTCCTGAATTTTCTCCTTTATTTGTTGCAACATGATGTCTCCCACCTTCTTCGCTTCTTCAAGTTCAACCTTCAACTTGAAAATTTATTCTGAATTTGATTCTTCTTTTACATATTTCAACAATATATCTTTCTACTTCTTATTCTTTTGTTTAAGTCTTTCTATTTCATCCATAGCACTAATTAACTCCCCCTCAAGATCTACCTCGCCTTCCTCTTCTTCTTCATATTCCTTGCAATCCTTTTCAAGTTCTTCCAAGGCCATCAACATGAATTCACTAGTTCCATCTTCACTAGAGGATTCATTATAAATTTCAGATACACTGTTATCTTCTTGAGCATAAAATCTTTTCTTTTTAAACATTTTCTCTTTCTGCATTTTATTAGACTTGTTTTATCCTTTCCTTCTAGACTGATTCTTTTCTTTCTTATACAGACATTTGGAGGCATAATGCTCCACTCTTCCACAATGGAAGCATTTAAATGGGAGTTTTCTTTTGTAATTACCTGTACCTTTCTTTAATTCCTGACAAAATTTGCTTCTTCTTCATAAGAACCTGAGCATGAACATTCTTTGTCTTCTATGGACTTGTTTGCTTTGAAAGTTGCATTTGGTGGCTGACTTTCCTTTTGAATTTCTCATATCATATGATGTCAAGGAACTAAGTAGCTGATCCCTATTCAAAGTCTCAAAGTTTGCGATCTCTTCTATAAATGAAACCTTTAGATTGAACTTTGAAGGTAATGAACTCAATATTTTTTGAGCTATTACACTTTATTTTATTGTTTCTCCTAGACCCATCATGACATTAACAACTTCATCTACTCTTAAAAGAACTTAGCAATATCTTTATCTTCATTCATTTTTAATGTCTCAAACTACATTCTATATACTTGTAATTTTGCCATCTTTACTTCTTTATCTCCTTCATGAATATTTTGCAGTGTATCCTAGTTCTCTTTAGCCGTTTTACAATGTATTACTTTAATAAATTATTACTCACTTAATTCACTTAGAGTATCATTCATATATTTTTTCATTAGTTATAAATTCTAGTTTTTCATCCTTGTCACTACTCATTGCCTTTGGTTCTTCATATCCCATCAACACAACAACCCAAACTTCTACTCCAAGAGACATTAAATATGTCTTCATCCTCACTCTCTAGAATGCATAATTTGTGCCATTAAATAAAGGGTCTATATTTGTTGAGCATCCTACTTGACTAACCATTCTAATGATTTAGGACCCCCTTCTAGTTGTTAGACTGATACTGAAGGAGCTTACTTTGATACCAATTGATGTATGCTTGGAAATTACTGAGATGGGGGATGGATTAGTAATTTTAATTTCTAATTTCTGCTGAACTTAATTTTGTTCTTATGTAGCTAATGACTTATGTATATGTTCAATTATTAATGGTTTCCTTTTTGCAGTTACCAGAGAGAAAGTTATTTGAAGATATACTTATTCAGAATTTAAGAGCATTCACACAACATTCAACAAACAACGAAACAAGAAAATTTTGAAAAATAAGCAGGGATCTGAAGATAAAGTTTGGCTCATTATCATGAATAACATCAGAGAAACTATTTTGGCTATGACCTCGTACTAAGATGATTGGAAGACCCAACCTCGTGAAGCCACTATCTTGAATAACCTGGATCTCTCCCCATCCAAGATATCCCTTGCTTTGTGGAAGCCTACCCATCCTTAGGCTTCCTCGCTTACCCATTACTCTCCCCCTCTGAAGTCTTCACGAACCTCAACTTTGATGGAGCTTCAAAGGCTAATTCTAGTCTAGCTGAGTATGGAGGCATTATAAGGGGTTGGGGGCATAAAGTATTATGGATCTATGCAACAGAGTGTGGTATTTCTAGCAATAATGAAGTTGAATTCCTAACTCTAGAAATGTGTATTAAGCTGGTAGTATCAACAGGTTATTCTAAGCTACATATAGATGGAGACTCTCAACTTGTTATCAAAACAACCCAAAAATTAATTCAAGGTGCCTTTGTATAAAAAATATCCAAGAGCTAGTGATTGATTAATCTAATTTCTCATATTCGAAAACTACTATCATCCATCAATTATGTCATATTGTCTCATAGTAGGAGGATTATAACCGAGCTAAAAAATTCTTGGAAAATCTGGGTTGTATTCAAAGAAGAATATGTTTTGTAGTAGGTTGGCCTCTAAACTCACACTTAAACTAGCATAGTAATCTGCACAACGTTTTGGAAGATGATAGAACTACTTCTCATGAGACAATAGATCATAGAGAACAAGTATCCCTGATAGGGGTGCGTGTCGAGGTGAATGGTGATTTGGGGGACTGTAACAACCCCGGTTAAAAAATTCATGTAAAATAATATAAGACCAAGTTTATGGGACACATATATTAAGCTTAATGTTGGGAAAAAAATCCGAGTGGGTGTTCATTTGATTTATTATGGCTAAAGGAGAATGGAAAAGGCATTTGAAAAGACAAGAGGCATTAATTGGCATTTTATTTATGGAAATGAAAGAAATTAGGAGAAAAGGGAGATGAAAGGTCATAGGTTGCATGTGAGGAGGAAACTGAAGGAAACAATAAGGAAATTGAAGAAAATGGAGGCCTTAATGATAAAAAGGCTTTTGAGGATTAGTTCATGGCTTTTTGTCAATGTTAGCTTTTGTTAGTTTTAGCTTGGAGCTCTCTCTCCTATTCTTTCTCTCTCATACTCTTGGACACTTAAAGTTTTTACTTGGAGCACTCTTGGAGGAGTGTGGCATATTTAGGATTTGGAGTAAGAAAGAAAAGGAAAAGCAGGACAACAACTACAACGAGTTTTTCTTACAGGTACCGAGTTGCATGTATGATTTCCTTACTAGTTTTGACATGCTTGGCACATGCATTTGGTTTCTTGGTTATGATTTGTCATTAGCATGGAGGATTGGCATGATTGGCAGTGGTTTTTCCTATCTTTTCCATTTCCTGGATAGCCATGGTGTTGTGGGGTTTCCCATTTGTTTTCTGATTGGTGCTCATGTTCCTTATGGTTGTGGGTTGAGTTACCAGGTCTTGGAGCCTTGGTTGGACAAATGCTCTAGAAGACCTGTAACAACTTGGGTTGAGTTACTGGTCCTGGAAGCCTTGGTTCGACAAACGCTCTAGAACCCTTGGTGGGTTGAGTTACTAGTCTTGGAAGCCTTCGTTGGACAAACGCTTTGGAGCCTGGTGGCAACTGCGGGTTGAGTTACTGGTCCTAGAAGCCAGGTTGGAACAAATGATCTAGAGCCTTGGACAACTTGGATGGAGACTAATCTGGTGATGGTCAGTGATGTCTGACTGTGAGGTGGAATCACTAGTTGAGGGTTGATGTGGTTTTGCCTCTGGAAGCCCTGATTTGGTTTTATTTTGGTTATTCCATGAGATCCCACATTCATGCTTGGAATATGGCATGAGGGTGACTGACTGAAAGAAAGCTTTGGTTTAACCCAGTCTATGGTAGGTTGGTACGTGGAAGTCCATCACTTGGTTGGCATTTTCATATGTTAATAAGAGCTATTTTCTATTGTGATCTATGAAGATATGTATTGATTATGATGATGGAATTGTGGTTGAGGTTCCATGGTTTATATGTCGGTTATTGCTAGTTTAAATGTTGGTTATTAGCTGGTTATATGATGTATATTGTTTATGTCTCTTGACATGTTTGATGAATATGTGATTGGTTATTGAATGCATGACCTAATAAATGTTATTGCAACTAATATTAGAGGGCATTAGACCTTCTTGACGATTCTCAGATAAGTATGAGACCCCTATTTTTAGATGTGTATTTATGACCTGTAGATTTCATGTTCATGTGTTTGGCAGAATGTATATCATGGTTACACTTGGTTAGGTCAAGTCCTTAATTAAGTTTTATGTTAGAGGATTTGTCTTGGTGTCATTTATTGTCTTGAAAAGTCTCATCAAGTTCTAGGTAGTGGTCTAGAGACAAGCCCTGAAAAAGTGGCTCACATCTCACGAAAATAGGCACAAAATTGGCTAAAAAAGGCTGCAGTCTCTCCCTTGCACGCGTATGGGAGAGACTGGAGGCCTATAGTCCCATGGATGTAGGCTTATGCATGTGAGTAGGGTTTTTTTTGTGAAAAAGCAATCTGACTTAGGGTTTGGGCACCTTGAGGGGTGGTTTAGCTCCTATGGTCCTATAGCTCTTGAGGAAGGTCAGTGAGGTTTTGGTTTATTGATTCCACTTCATTAAGGTGATCTAGGAGGTTTAGTCACATCATAGTAACTCTTTGTCACATTTTCACCCTAGTGGACCGGTCAGCTTGGGTAAGTGTGGTAGGAGGGTGTTACAGGGACTCTTCCCACCACCCTATGGATGTGATAACATTAAACAGAGGGGGTGGCGTTGCCACCCTTTTCCATGTAGGAGCATGATAATTCATCGCTCCCATTAATTATGGAGAGTGTCATTTGAAGAAGGCAAGGAGGGTGGTAGTTCGCCTTAGATTTAAATCGAGAGGGAAACAACTTGTTGCCTCTTACAATGGCCCAATACATCTTCTAGGTACTCTTAGGGCTAGGCGGAGGTGATTTATCTAACTCTATCAATGAAAACTATTGTTTGGATCCTCTAAGAGGTATACTAGTAAGTAAGAGGACTAAATAAAAGTCAATTGTCATTTGGGTTAAGAAAAACCTGGTGTAGGCTCTCTCTAGATCTGTACTTAGGGGGAATGTAGGATATTTAGAATATTTATTGGCTGCAACTCATACTGGTTTGGTTGTTATCCCTGTTACTAAAACACATATGCAATTGGTGGTCACCTACTCTCATTGCTTGTAGGTCATTATATTTCGATTAATTTTGAAGCTCTTTTGCATTTGTAATTTCTTAGTTGGTTTTATATTTGATTATGGTTATCTGTTCTTAGTGTCGGCTACTAGCTCTGGCTTTTGTTCTTGGTTTTTTTTGCTCGGGGCTGGTTGTTATTCTAGTTATATCATGGTAATTTGTTTTCTATGTTTATGTTCTCCAGGTGTTGGCTTTTGGTGTTGGTATAAGGATTTGGTTTCTTACTTAGGAATGGTTACTGTTTTGGCTATGCAACAGTAGACTAGGGTTCATATACCTATGTTATGGAAACCCCTTGGATATTCTAGCTAGGCTTCGTATGTTCCAGTTGCTATGAATATAATTCATAACAAGTGAGATAAATAAAATTAATATAAATATTGAATAATAAAATACTGATTATGTTAAATAGTCATTAGTTAAGTGGAAAGGCATGTCTAAAAGACATGCATAATCATGAAAGGTCACCTACTTAGGTATAAAACCAGGGCCTCATTGTAACATTCATATCACTTATACATTTTATATATATAGTAAATTATTATTGTCAAATACCTCTTGTGTATTTTTACATTCAAGTATACAAACTATCGGTTTTTATGCTTCAGTGGTATCAGAGCCATGGCGCACAATATAATGATGCGAGTCTTTGAACATTGTTCGTAACACAATGTGCCATTACGTTCACATCCTGAATGCGTTGAGTAGTTTAGTGAAATTCAAGAAGCATTTCATCGTTTAGAAAAATCATATGCAGAAGTTAAAACATGTGAAAAGGAAATCAATAATAAGGAGAAAGATCTAGATGATGATTCCAATGAAGCTTATACAGATCAAGATGAGGATTCAGATAAAGATGATCTTGATGTGAATGATGATGATCTAGAACAAGATATTATATCTTCAGAAAGTGCGGTTAGTTCTAATAGTGAATGCAAACTGGGATTGGCTAACATTTCCATGGTGGTTGCTGATTTCCAACAAAATGTTGTCGAAACGATGGAGTTAGATTCTTCTCCAAACACGAGGCATTGAATAGAAAATGAGTCTACTAAATAGAATCTATAGAAGGTGCCAATTCTAGTTGATGTTGAACCATCCACAGATACTCTAAATCACACAGGTTATCCATTGCCTATTAATACTGAGGCAGTTGATTGTAATTCTGGAACCAAGAATTGTGGTGAAGTGATTCAAGATAAACAGGTGGACAATTTATCTATCATTGATAAGCCAGAGAGTAGTGCTATTGATAATGTTAAGCGTATGCCCGAGAGCATTCACTCAGTAAGTGCAACTGCATCTAATGTTATAGATGCAAACCCTTTATCTACTTCACCTGTCAAGCTTTCGGTGCCTAAAAGGCTGGACATAGAGAAAGATAACTGTGGTGATGCTTTTCAGCATTAACCAGCAAAGCTACCACCAACAAGAAAGTCGACGTCTCCAATTTCACGAAAAAGACTTATGCAAGCTGTGTATTTTAGAAGTGCATTTACGAAGTCTTGCCCTCCAGAAAGTTCATCTCAGTAGAGTGAATTGGATGTAATATATGGAATATTTCAAGTGTTGACAGACATACATCTTGAGTATTCCCTTCTTTGCCCCATATCGAGAGCATTCCAACCTCATCTGTGCGCCACCAAAAATGAGGATTTCCAAAAGGGTTAAATAAATCTCATTCGCATGCTTGTGATAAATAGCCTTGATGTTCAAGCCATTGCAGGGAAGCTGGGAGGAATTATACAAGCACTTGTCTCATACATGTGGCCTGTATGGGAGTATTGTATACACAACAATATTACAGTAAGCTACTGAGCACCTTAGAATGCCTATCGCAGAACCAGCAAAAGCTGCGAAGGCATGGTTGAGGTAGGCATTATTAGAATGCGATTCATTCTCTTGGAGTACGGAGTTCTCCGACACAGGAAATTAGTAATAATTACCACAAGGAAATGGAAAAATTGGCACCGTGGAGTGATCCAGACCGCTCTGAATATTCTTGATAGGGTTTGTCACCATTCAGAGTAGGCACGGGAACAGGTAGGGCAGATGGAGAAAGAAGAACTAGACGCAATCACAAAGGTTGTTTACATTGTTGCGGGTTGGATGAGAAAGCCAACGTTTTCAAAGGCATTTGCGTTCTTGACCACTACCATGGCCATCAGTATCATCCACTGGCACTCATCATCAAAGGATGTGTGGCCAAATATAGCCTTGAAAGTGGAGATGACACTTATATTATTAGCCGATTAGAAGCAGAGTTCGAACTTGAGACTTTTTCACTATCTTTGCATAGCGTGAAGTGGTATGGCATTACATGAACAGATTTGTCGACCAGCCACGATTCTCTTCGCTGTCAACAACCAGACTTATTCTCTGCTGTCAACAACTCGACTTATCCTCCGCTGTCAACACGGTTCAATACTCTGCTGGTTTTTTTTGGGGGCTGTGGTCAAACGATGTGACCTTCTCGTTTCAGTATATAATAACTATAAATTATATATAATACATAATAATATATCATAAGTTAAAATCAATCATATAAGTTAATTAAAAAAAAGCAACAACAACAAAACTTATTAAAATAAAAATAAAAATTGAGTTATTAAAAAAATAAAATATTATAAAAAATATTATTATTTAAAAAAAAAACATTATTATAAAAAAATTAAAAATTCTAGGGAATATTACTGATGAGCTACATGATGAAATGATGACCAGATTGTATACATCGAGACAACATATACTAAGTGAAGAAAATCGACAACATTAAAGCTTTGAGGACAAAGATTTCGAAGGGAAGGGCTATGTTATGAATATAATTCATAACAAGTGAGATAAATAAAATTAATATAAATATTAAATAATCAAATACTGATTATGTTAAATAGTCATTAGTTAAGTGGAAAGGCACGTCTAAAAGACATGCCTAATCATGAAAGGTCACCTGATTCGGTATAAAAGCAGGGTCTCATTGTAACATTCATATCACAAATACATTTTATATATATAATAAATTATTATTATCAAATACCTATTGTGTATTTTTACATTCAAGTCTACAAGCTTTATGCTTCACCAGTGGTGTTTGTATCTATGTTATTTGCTTATCCATCATTGGAATAGGGTCACGTTCCCTTGGGGTTTATTCCTCTAGGTCTGTTTGTTGACTGTGTTTAGACCTTTAATGTGTCCGTAATTCTCTCCTCTTGGCCTGCTCTGTGTCGTAATTCAGTTGAGATACCGACTTATCTTTATGCAATGTTGACACATGTGAGGAATGCATTGGGGGGATGTCGTGGCCCATAGGGCAACAACTGAGCCCAATAGCAGGTCTAAGAGGTCGCTGAATCCTTTCACTAGGTCATACCCTCCAAAACGTAACAAAATTTGGCACTTGGAAACCTTGATAACTGGAGAAAGGAAAGCCTTCTAAGACTCAGAGGTTATGTAAGATATTGGTTAGCGGGTTCCTGACCTTGGTCATACCATGCGATGAAGACAGAAATATTTTCATGCCCTAACCCTATATTGGCAAATGAAGACATTGTTGGGGAGGGTCCTTAGTGAGAAGTAGGTTGAAAGATATAATGTATTTGCAAGCCTTGCAAATGTGCAACATGTTCAAAGAAATCAACAAGTTTGACTTGAGTGAATGGATGCTCGCTTGGCTCGTATTGAGCATCATATTCCATGTATTACTAGTACATCAACTCGTCCTAGACTTGGTGCCCAAGATCCTACAACAATTACATCCTTTGATTCATATCTTTTGAAATATTTGCTGGAATTTTTGTATTTTTCAATTATGCAGTAGATACTTTAGTATTTCTATAGTTGTTAATACTTTTGATATTTTGGACAAATTATCCTATATGTAGGTGGTAAAAAATACTTGGTTTCCCGCTAGGCAAGTTGTGACCACATGTTGAAAAGACAGTCTTGGATTTCTCGTCGATTTATGCACCAAATGATATGTTGATGTGAGGAAATACAAATCAAATTACCAAAAAAAACTTGCAATTTGTATTTCTATTTGCAAGGATTTGACATCCTTTTCAACACTTTATAAATTTAGTATCAAAATGAACTCCTTTTTTTTTTTTAAGTTTAATTGATGTGATGTGATATTTTCTTCTATACATAATACATGTAACATATTTCTGATGTGGTTTAAGCGAATAACTTAATTGGTTTTGATGATTATTATTAGGTATTTAATTAATTATATATGAAGAGGTGACAAATTTTGATTCCTTTTTAATTTGAAAAATTCAAGGGAAATATTTGTTACGTTTTCTAAAAAAGAAATCACATATATTTTATATATTAATGTTCAACTTCGACTGAGCTTGTCAAAATTTTGGCGACAACATACCACTAATGAGAAGATCGTTCTTCCATCCAATAGTGGGGCTAGCGTGGCCTAAACTCATCCCATATAAACAAAGAAAAAAGAAATCTTATATATAAATTGTACAATATACCTAACAACATAACTTTGTAGAATAATCAAAAGTATTCTTAAATTTTATTACATATTTGATAAGAAATCCTTAAATTATAAATGTTAGATAATGTCTTTTATATAAAAATGATGTTTATCTATCTCCCGAGACTAAGAAGAATATTGTAACAAATAAGGGAACCATATTACATTTTTTTTTTCACAAGTACAATGTTGTATATTTCATATAAGGAATATAGGTATACTGTTAATATCCATCCTGTCACTTACATGAATTGAACTTGGGTGGGGAAGCTTCTATTCCTTCCTCCCAACCACCAAGGATAACCCCTTTGAAAAACAACTAAACACGGGAACCATATTACATATTTTTTTAAATGCATGTTTTTTTGATAACCAAAACGAGAAATTTCTATGAATAAAAATTTGCAGAAGAGTGTAGTAAATACATTCAAAAAAGATTGAGTCCACTAGTATTCTAAGAGACATAATCATCCACTAAACATTTACTTCCATAAATTTCCAATTTCTAAAGAGTCTAGACTATTGTGTCTATATGGATATATACAGTAGAAAACATTCAAAAATTTAGAAAAATTGCACACCATGATTCTTATTAGGGGTAGAGGAGCATTTAAATCATAAATATCTTTGTTTGAATTGTGTTGTCATTGATGTCAAAGTCAATCTTTGAACGCTTTTAATATACGTCAGTGGATTTCATTAATTGGAAGTTCTAATTGAAAAGAAGCCACATAAGAGAAGGAAGCCCACCAGTTTAGAAGCCCCTGCAACATGATCAAGGTGCCACACATTTGATGAGGTAAATGGATGGGAAGAAAATTGAATTTGATACAAGACCATCATCATCTAATTGTTCTCATCATGCCATTTCTATATATAGGTGGTACACCACGTAACTCCTCACTATTGAGGAGATATGCCTTCTCAAAGATGAAGCCCTGGATGTGTGGTCATGGAGCCCAAAATGAATGATAAAAGGAAACTTTATGTTTGGTAAAAATTTGGCATAAGATAATTCATAAATATTGCTTATGGGTCTTAGTATCAATCAAGTCAGCCTTCAATAACGATTTTTCATATTTTGAAAATGATGTCAAGAAGGATTAATTTTAGTCCTAAGATAAACATGATGTATATTGTTGCAATACGAGTCGAATTCTCAAGAAAATTTAGATTAATGGGACATGTCGTTTCCTTGCTTCAAGGGCAAGTTGACCCCCTTTCATGCCCCTTCATCAACTATAAATTTGGGCCTCAGTTCCCCTCATAGGCATTCAATTCAATGCTCATCTCTAGAAAATTACATTTGATATTTTCGAGGCCGGTGTAGTTCCGCTAATCTAAGAAGTAGTCCAAGTTCTTTAAGAATTTGTTATCCAACCAGCTCACAAAATATAACTAGAGATAGATCAACGACTTCAAAAATAGCCTCTTTGAGGGGACAACCTCTAAATTACACAAATGAACAATTCTTGGAAGATACAAATGTAAAAACCTCCTTTCTATATATAAGAGTCTAAGGGGTTACAATATAATAAGAGCTGACATAACAATAATAATGCAAGGGAAAAACAATAACAATAGTGGGCTCCTATGGGGCACAACAATAAAAATAATGGAATACACTAGTATTGTAGGGACCTAACATTCCCCTCTCCTTAAAAAAAATAGTGTCCTCAATGCTTGAGTAGTTCTTGATGCTTCTGTATAAAATTCTCATCCTCCCATGTGGAATCTTCCATGGGTAAGTTCTTCCATTTGATGAGATACTCTGAAATTGATTGATTTCATAGCTGTCGAGTTCTTGATTCTGTTACTTCTTCATGTTCCAATATGATTTTTCCTTCCTCGTCAAGTTTTGGCAATATTGTTTGAACTGTGAGCTTGTCACTTATAACCTTCTTTAAGCATGAAACATGGAAAACTAGGTGCACTAAGGAAGATGCCAAAAGCTCCAATTTGTATGTCGTAGTACCAATCTTTTGCAACACCTTGTAAGGACCATAATACTTTGGTGATAATTTATTATCCTTAGCTTGCTTGAGGGACATTTGTTTGTATGGTTGTAGCCATACAAATACCCACTCACCTACATCAAAACTTCTTTCGCTGCGATGTTGATCTACCTGTTGTTTCATTCCATTCTGTGCCAAAGTGAGGTTATCCTGTAAGAGTTGGAGAACTTCTTTTTGATGCTTGATGTGATCTTACACTACTTGGACCTTATAATTTTCTCTTAAATATGATGTGATGGACAGTGGATGATATCCGTAAAATGCCATAAATGGGGTCATTTTTGCTATAGTATGGAAGGAAGAGTTATAACACCATTCATCCAGAGGTAACCACTTGACCCATTGTGTTTGTTTATTAGATACAAAGCAACAAATATATCCTTCCAAACATTTGTTCATTATATTAGTTTTCCCATACGATTGAGGATGATAAAATGAGCTATGAGGTAATTGAATACCCAAACAAGAAAATAATTCCATCCAATAATTTCCAGTGAAAATAGGATCTATGTCGCTTACAATAATCTTTGGATTTCCTTGTAGATTTTGAATTTTTTCCATAAATGTAGTAGCAACTGTACTAGCTTTAAATGAATAAGATAATGCACAAAAGTGTGCATACTTGGTAAGTCTATCAACTACCACCATAATGACACACTTTCCTTCAGACTTGGGTAAACCTATGATAAAATCCATTGAAACCTCCTCCAAATGTTGACTTGGAATGGATAAAGGTTCTAACAAACCTGAGGTATTAATTGTCTCAACTTTATTTTGTTGAAAAACTAAACATTCCACCACAAACTTTTGAATATCATATTTAAGGCCATTCCAAAAAAATTCCTTCTTAACGCTGTGGTAAGTTTTTAAAAATCCCGAGTGCCCTCCTAAGGGAGAGGTGTGGAATTTCAAAAGAATATTTTGTTTGAGTTGGGAATTCTTACAAAGGTATAAGCGATATTTGTACCATAATGAATCATTATTCCAACTAAATGTATCAGATGTACTAGGATCTTGCTGCAACTTTTGAATGAGTGCCCACAATTCTTTGTCATTCTTCTATTCATCCCTTGCTTCAGTTATCCAAATTGGTTGGATAATAGAAATGGAACAAATCAATGCTTCCACATCCTCATCCTTTCTTGAGAGTGCATTTGCAACAACATTTTGCTTCCATTTTTTGTAGATGATTTCAAAGTCATAACCCAACATCTTTGTGACCCATTCTTGCCGCTCTTCTGAAGATAATCTTTGTTCTAAAAATTATTTAAGGCTATCATGATCTGTTTTTACCTTGAAGTGCCTTCCCATTAGGTAAGGTCTCCATTTCTTAAGTGCATGTAGTATTGCTAAAATTTCCTTCTCATAAATAGCTTTGTGTAAATACTTTCCTTTGATTGGACGACTTTCAAAATCAATGGGTCTTCCTTCTTGCATTAAAACAACACCAATTCCATTTCCTGAGGCATCACATTCCATAATAAAGGTTTTTGTGAAGTTTGGCGTAGCTAAGACTGGTGCTTGGGACATTGCCTTTTTAAGATTCTCAAAGGATTTAGTTGCTTCAGGAGTCCAAGAAAATGCATCTTTCTTTAGTAATGTTGTTAGAGGTGCTGCTATTCTCCCATAATTCTTAAAAAACTTGTGATAATACCCTATCAACCCGAGAAATCCTTGCAGATGCTTTATGAATGCGGGGATTTTCCATACCTTAATGGCTTTAATTTTGTTAGGGTCTACCTTAACACCCTCATGAGATACAATATGACCCAGATATTCCACCTTATGTACTCCAAAGAAACATTTGGAGGTTTTTGCATATAATTGCTTCTCTTCCAATAGCTTGAGCACCCTGTCAACATGTTTAACATGATCCTTCCAAAACTTGCTATAGATTAGTATATCATCAAAAAATACTAACACAATTTTTCTAAGGAAGGGCTTGAAAATGGAATTCATCCAACCTTGAAATGTAGAAGGTGCATTGGTAAGGCCAAAAGGCATGACCAAAAATCCATAATGACCCTCATGAGTTCTAAATGCTATTTTTGAAATGTCTTTAGTCTTCATTCTTATTTGATGATATCCTGAATGAAGATCCAACTTGAAAGTAAATTTCTCCATGTAATTCATCTAATAATTCATTAATGACAGGAATGGGAAATTCATCTTTAATAGCAAGCTTGTTGAGCTCCCTATAATCCATACACATGCACCATGACCCATCCTTCTTGTGCACCAATACTACTAGAGTAGAGAAAGAACTTTGACTAGGTTGAATTATACCAGCCTCTAGAATTTCTGCAACTAGACGTTCAATTTCACTCTTTTGGGCATAGGGATATCTGTAAGGTCTGATGTTTGGAGGAATACTTCTTGGAATCAAATGAATAGCATGATCATAATCATGAATAGGTGGGAGGCCTTTGGGAGTATCAAATACCTTGGAATGATTGTCCAAGACCTTCTGGAGGTTTGGAGAAATAAATGATTTCGATGTTTGAACCTCTAGTGAACATAATTATACAATTACGACCCTTTTTTATTTATTTAGAAGCTTTGTCATGCTATTAGAGCTGATTATCTTTCTTGTTTTCCTTGTGATACCCCTTAATTCAACTTCCTTTCCTTCCTAAAAAAAAATCAAGAAGAGTTCTTGAAAGTTAAAAGCTATCGTACCCAAAGATTGTAACCATTGGACTCCTAGCACAACATCAATACCACCCATTGGAATGGAAAGCATTGGACCATTCAATACATATTATCCCATGGATAGCTTGATATTATGGCACTTTCCAAAGAAATTTATGGTTCCTCCATTTGCAACCATCACTTGACATTCTGGCACTAGATATAGGAAGAAATTTAATTCCTTTCCTATCTTATAATGAATAAAATTATGGGTACTACCTGAATCAATCAACACTATTACCTTTTTCTTCTTGATATGTCCTTCTATCTTGAGAGTTTAAGGAGTGGTAATTCCTGCCAATGCAATACAAGATATGGTGAGATTCATTTCTTACTTATCTAGGGTTGGTTCCTAGTGTATATCCTCTTCTTTTGACATTTCTTGTTCCTTTTATTCGTTCTTTTCACAATCGATGTAAAATAATTTCTTCTGAGCACACTTATGACCTTTAGTGTATTTGTTATCACAATTGTAACAAAGCCCTTTTGCTCTTTTTTCTTCAAATTTTTGTGGTTTCAACCTTGTAGGTTGTGGAAGGCTAGGAGAAACCACACTTTCATCTTTATAGTTGTGAGTGGTAAGATTCCTTGTTGCCATAATTTTGCTTTAAAATTTTCTTTCCAACCTGAATGCCTTCTCTAATGAATCAGGTTCCCAAAGGTGAACCTCATGTTGGATGTTATCCTTTAGAGTCCCTATGAAGACATCAATCCTATGCTTCTCTAGAATATCATTTACCCGTATATTCAATTTTTGTAAGTCCTCAATGTGCTCCACTATTGAACCCTTTTGTTTGAGATTTATCAATTGGCTAAAGAAGGTGTTGCTCTTTGTATCCTCATAATGTTCTATTATTTCCCCCGTAAAAGTTGACAAAGTGACAATTTGTTTATGAGAGAAAAGCCATCCATACCATACAAACTGATTGGGTTTTAAATATAAAGTTGCAATGCATACCTTTTGTGTATTTTGCACATTATGGAGGTCAAATTATTGCTCCACCTGTAGTATCCATGTTATGGGATCCTTGCCATCAAACTTCCTCATATCGATCTTTTGAATATGGTGGGTCTTCAATCAAATGTTAGAGTCTATGAAATCATGATTAACATTTATTTTGTTCTCATAATGAGTTTCCTCTACTAACTTTTCGCCATTAGGAAGCATTTCTTGTAACAACTTTGCCAAACCTCTCTTCAAACCTTCCATGTCTCTCATCAAATCTTAAATGTTTCCTTTCAATTTTGCTTCTATACCATTGATGCCATCATTTAAACCTTCCATGTATGCTTTTAAACCATTCTTCAAACCATCCATCTTAGCTTCCATTTCATTTTTGGTTACTCTTTGCAAGAGCGAAATTTGTTGCACTTGGTCTCGTAATTATGATATATCATGTTGCATTTCTTCTTCTTCTTCTTCACGCGTCATAATAGAAAGTTTGGGTTGCTTACTAGGTGTTTCCATTTTCTTTCTTCGGGTCATCAATTAATGATATTTATGCTTCACTATTCCCTTTGAATCACTTCAAACTAAATTTTCAAACAAAACTTATGCAAATTTTTAAAAAAATACACATTTTTTTCTTGCTTTGTAGGATCTCAATATTGAATCTATTGTATCTTAGTAATTTCGTATCCCTAAGGTCTGAAATGGCATGTTGCGGTATCCCTATAAGTCCTCTTTCCAACCCCACAAGTCTGATTGAGATTGGATTCTTCAAAAAAGATTTATGCCCAATCTCCCACGATGACCTGATTATAGACTAGTTCAGCAGAGTGAACTTGTACGAAGTGCCACGTGTCATTGTTTCGACCTTCGACCTTGAAAACAATACCCAAAAAAATACAGTTCGTACTATTTGTATAATTTCTTTTATGAAATTTGAATGCGATTCTCAGAGAGAAAGTTATGATGATTTTCCCAAGGTCACCTATTTGAGATGGAATTCAGGAGCCTGCAAAAACCCTAACTTAGTTCATATCTCCAAAAATATAGCGATACAAGATCTGAAATTCGGACACGAGGTTCATCAATATTTCTTCTCAAATGGGTTTTAATTTGAGATTCTGAAGATTTGTAGAAAAAAATTTATAGTGAAAATTCCACGATGACCGATTTGAAGCAGCGAAACCCTAGAATCCAAATCTCTAATACTAAATGTTATGCAACCAACTCACAAATAGAAGAAGTGATAGATAAATGACTTCAAAAATTACATCTTCGAGTGAGAAACCTCATTTACATTACACAAATGAACAATTCTTGGATGATGCAAATGACAAAACCTCCTTTCTATATATAGGGGTCTAAGGGGTCACAATATAATCAGAGCCAACATAACAATAACAATATAAGGGCTCAAAAATAACAATAGTGGGCTTCTATGGGGCACAAAAATAACAATATGGGGACTGAATGGGCACAACAATAACACTAAGGGAATACACTAGTATTATAGAGACCTAAAATAATTTATGGGATTAGACATTTTAATCTTTTTGTGGTGGTTTTCGTTAGAAAGAGGTCACAATTATGAGGTACAATTTCACCCCCTCTAAGGCGGGACAAACAAAGTTCATGAGGTATGTTAAGGTAAAATTTTGAAGATATTAGGAGGAATTTTCAGGCAAATTTAGACAAGGTCTGTGGTTTTGTTTCGACCCTCTTTCTGATGCTTGCTTCGACCATCTTTGAGACTATTGAAAGGTTGAGTCTAAGGCCAGTTTTGGGAAACACTTCCGCTTATTCTAAGGCCTATCTTTGCCCTAATATGAAGAATGATTTCATACCTCTTTTGAGCCTTCTTTGAAGCCTATTTTCAAACCTATCTAACGCTAAAGAGAAAGCCATACAATCGATTATCTATGAAAGATTTGAGGGACTCTTTAAGTGTAATTCTTGGAATGTCTAAAGGTCACTCTAATCCTAAGAAAGAGGCCTCATAATTTCCATATTAGGTTGCAATAAAATCTACTGATTTGAAGGTAAGTTTGAGGATTATCTAACTTATGTCATAGTGATCCTGATAGGCATATTATGACTGAGTTTGGAAACAGAAAAGGAGAAAGTGAAGGTCGTAGTTAAAGGGACTAAGATTAGATTAAGCCTTGTTTGAAAATGAAGATTAAGTTACATGCATAGTGACATCCTGTCCAAGTTCATGATGACCAACCTTCTTTAAATTTGATGTAAGCATCCCAAGGGTACTATTGGAACCATAATTGATTAGACTATTGACACTGTGACATGGATAATAAAAACGTTGTATTGAGCCTATTATTCAACCTGATGACTTAAGGAAGTGTAAATCCAAATCATCCAAAATTGTTGCTAATTGTTCCATATGATATCTAGGGTTCACATTGTAGAGAGTCTTCATTACTTCCATGCACTTGTTGCTAAAGCCTTATATTATTATATATTGTAATTGAGGTTGAGATCATAGGGCACTGCTTTATATCTCATTCTCATGAGCATTGTAACCCCCTAAAGATATTTTTGCTAGAAAAGTTTTTCAAAACAAGTATAATTGTGTATAATTGAGTCAATGTTTCTGCAAGTATTTATATGTGGCTGAGTTTTGTCAGTAATTGTTGAGTTTGTGTGTTGATATGTGGTTGAGCGAGAATTGTCAAGTTAGGGTTTGATGCAAGGTTGAGCAGTAAGAGTATCATTAATTTTAGTTAATCAGAATGTTTCTAGGGTTTGGACAAAGTCTTTTTTGCAGGATGTTATTGAACTTTTGAGCTAGGTCTTGCATTGTAGAAAGGTAATTGGATTGATATCTTAGGATTTGGTGTTCCCTAAGGCAGAAGTTGAGACAACTTAAGGTTGGGCACAAAAAAAAATTGTGGCAAATTGGATTGTGCATGTAGGTAAGAGTTAACAGTGACAATGGTAGAATTTACAGTAGTATAGTGACAAAGCAAAGGTAGTGGAACAATAGTATTTATAACAAAGACACTAGGGTTATTAACAATATTGGCTAGAGAAGTGAGTGCAATAGCTAATTAGCGTGACTAGTGTGAGATATATTATTATTTTATCTTCTATATTCAGGGTGGTAGGATGGTGCAAGGCAGAGATTGAAGTCTCCTTAAGGCTGGATCCTGAGAACACTTCACGGTGGCAGGGTGGTGCTAGCGAAGTAGATTGATTCTAGTAGGGTGTTGTAACATCCATTTAGTTGGAGATGATAAAACCAGGGTGTTGGGACATCCTTTCATGATCCATACTTATACAGGAACAGAACAAAATGCAGAGACAAACATAAACGCCGAGATGCAACATAAATAAGACTTCATTTCATTAATATCAAAGAACTAAAATATGATTACATATAGAATGGAAATAAACTAGCTCAGGCGATGGTAGCTTATCTCTGAGAAGAGTTGTAGTGGCTACATGCCTTTGAACTGTGTTACAAGGAGGGTCAGTGGCATTTTTATCATTGAGAAACAATGAGAAACCCTAAACATCCAAAAATCTAACCCTAGGAGATGAAGCGTCAAAAGCTTGTGGGCCCTATTGGGATAAGTTGGAACATCAACTTCCCGGGGTCGTAACTTTGGCATACGATATCCGGTTGGCTATTATAATACCTCGTTTCAAAGATATTGAAGTGTAGGCCAAAAACAAATCTCTCCGTTTTTCCTAAAAAATTGTTTTTTAGTCCCTCAAAACAACTCTAGAAGTTTAGGACCCAAAAACTTCCAAAAATAGTAAGTTGTGCTACAATTAAGGAAACTGAAAAGAAACAACAGTGGGGTCCAAGTGGAATAGGCAGGTGACCACCAATATCAATATCCACCTGGATTAGTCCTCCCCCCTTAGGAAGCAATGGTCCCCATTGCATTGAGTGCCTCCATGAGATGGGGAAACTTCTGTTGAACTTGGTCCTTGGTGAGCCACTTGCCTTGGTGCAAGAGTTGGCCAACTTTGACAACCTGATACAATTGGATATTCTGCTGGTGAGTGTTCTTGATTTGCATGTCCATGATTAGACCAGTTGTGGCGTATCTCATGTAGTTTGGGTTTAGCTTTGTTAGTGTGAGTTGTTCTGCAATATATGATGTGTCCAGTAATGGTGGAAAGTATGGGCAAAGGAAGTCTACATTGAACACTGGTCGCAGGCCAAGGAATGGGGGAATGTTGACCTCAAACATATTATTGCCCATATACTTAGTGATGGTGTAAGGCCTATATCGGAGTAGGAAAATCTTGCAATGGACCCTAGCGAGATGCTCTATCTGCAAATGTAACCAAATTTTGTCGCCCACCTGGAACTTGTGTGGCACTTGATGCTAATCATGACACAACTTGTACTTAGCATTGGCTCTATCCAATATGTCATGGACCTCCTGGAAGATGTGTTGAATGTGCTCAATGAAGTTGTTAGCCCTCTCAGCTTCGACCTAGACATGAGCCGAATCTACCTAAGTAACTGCAAATGGTATGGCCACATCAATGGGGCATAGTGGCTGGATTCCCAATCTCACCTTAAAGGTGTTGTGGCCAGTTGAGCTATGGAGATTTTTGTTGTAAATGTGATGGACATAGGGAAGAATTTCATCCCATGTGCATGGATGCTTCGAGTTGTAAATGCACAGAATTATGCACGATTATCTTGTTGACGACCTCGGTTTGGCCATCAGTTTGGTAGTGGAAGGTCGTGGACTTAGTGAGCTTGGTATCCAATATTGACCAAAGGATTGACCAAAATGTTCTTAGGAACTTGCTGTCGCGATTTGAGATAATGGACTGTGGTATACCAAAGTGTACCCACAATCGTTCAAAAAATAGCTTAGTAGTGGCTTTTTCTATGATACTTTTCTTGCAGGTTGCCAAAACGTCCATCTTAGAGAATCTATTGATGATCGTGAAAATGCACTTGTTGCCATTCTTAGTAGAAGGAAGGCCCGACATGTAATCCATGGAGATGGATTCCCAAGGTTGACTAAGAGCAGGCATAGGAGTATATAGGCCTTTCTTCCTGATGGTCGGTTTGGAGATGGCACAGGAAGTGCAGGATTTGATGCACTTCCCAACATCTTGTCGAAGGTTTGACCAATGAAAATACTTCTGCAACATTGCCATTGTTTTCTCTACTCCGAAATTTCTAGCGACACGACTATAGTGCCCCTCCCAAATCATCATGGCATGTTCACTTGAAAGAACATAAAGGTGTCTTAGGTGGCATAACAGTGCACCCTGGAGGTGAAAATCAAGAGCTTGCTTGCCTTCCAGGAGCATTTGGTATATGTTTCCGAATTCTGGATCGCTTTTGTAAAGATGCGGCCACCCCGAAGTCTCATGTCCACAAGAGTCAAGCACAATGGTCAGCGCCATGACCGACGGTTGGTTGAGGTATTCTACAACATTATTGGTGTTGCCCTTCTTGTACTTAATGTTCAAATGGAACTATTTCAGGTATGTGGACCATTTCTGATGGCGATCATTATACAACTTTCCTTATGTCTGTATGAATTTCAATGATTGGTGGTCTGTGTGTATGACCGTTTCCTTCCCCATAATGTAATGCTTCCATTGTTGGCAAACCTGCATAATGTAATACATCTCTTTGTGATAGGTGGGATAATTCTGGACTGTGTCTGAAAGTGTCTCATTATGATATGCCACTGGATGCACCTACTAAGTAAGAACTACACAAATAACATATGTCTTAATCTCAAATGGTTGTTGCAGGTATGGTAATGTGAGCACTGGTGCAAAGCAGAGATGATGATTCAACTTGACAAACACCTTCTATTAGGATTTAGAACAAAATGAATTTTATTTTGCTTCACCCTTGGTGACTTGACTCAAAGACCAAGTGATATGAGAGAACCCCAACATGAACTTACAGTAGATATTGGCAATACCTAGAAAGCTGCGAAGATCTGTTAGAGTGGTTGGGGCTGTCCAATCTCAAATAGCTTATATCTTGGCTGGGTCCACATGCACACCCCACTCACTAATGATGTACCCCAAATATTAAACCTATGTCATATCAAAAGTGCATTTCTCTAGATTGGCACAAAATTTGTGTTGTCATAAGGTTTGTAGGGTGTGTTGAATATGGTGGAGGTGCTCTTCCCAACTCTAGTTGAAGATTAGGATGTGTTCAAAATACACTACCACGAATGATTTAGTTAACAGCTGCAAGATGTTGTCCATCAACCTCATGAAGGTTGTGGGGGCATTTGTTAACCCGAAAGACATGACCAACCATTTGAAAAGGCCCTCCTCGGATTTGAAGGCAATCTTCTACGCATCAGAGGGTTTGATTGGTACATGTTGATAACCAGACTTCAAGTCAATCTTGCTGAAATATTTGGCCCCCTTGAGCTAGTCCATAAGGTCATCAATCTATGGGATTGGATGCATATTCCAGACAATGATATTATTCAACGCTTGATAGTCAATACATAGTCTCCAGGTCCCATCCTTCTTCTATACTAGTATCATCGGGCTCCCATTGGGTGATGAACTTGGCCTGATGTTCCCTTTCTGCAATAACTCCCGAATATTCCTCTTGATTTCACCGTTCTCTAGAACATAGCATTAATAAATCAACCTGTTGTGTAGCGGTGCATTCGAGGTCAGATTGATGGAGTGATTGACTTGATAGTGTATGGGTACTCCTGTGGCTAAGGTGAAAATATTCATGTACTCCTCTACGACCTTGTCCATCTGCTGCTATCGTGCAAAGGAGCCCTGTCTGGAGGCTGCAAATGTGGCCACAACCTTCTTCTTTCCCTGAGGTGAATCATAAGGAATACAAATTTATTGGTCTGGGAAATGATCTTACTGCATTGCTTTGTAGAGATCAAAGAGATGGTGGTAGGTAGTGCTACCTTCGGTATCTTGTATAACTTATTTCCCAAAGAAATAATAACAGTGTGAGGCCTAGATTCATACACAACATGACACTTCCACAAGTATGGTTGGCCTAATAATACACCACAAACTTCAAGAGGAGAAACATCACACAATACCTCACCTGTGAAGGGATTGACGTTGTAGGGAAGGTAACACTACTGGCTGACGCAGAGATCTCGTCTTTAGTGAAGCCACTCGATGGTGTACAACTACGGGTGTGGTGTGGATGGTAGGCCCAACCACTTCATGACCTCTGCTGAAATGAGATTTTTTTGGCTTCCCCTATCGATAATGAACTGAAATAGAGAACCCTTCACCCACATCTATGAGTGGAAGAACCGCTCCCCCTCCTCTGGATATTTGGGCTCAATATTCTGGAGCTTGGTGGTGGAAACAGTGGCACTCAACTCCGAATCAATAATGCTTCCCTTTGTTGGGTTCTGACTAAGATTTGAAACATGTATCTGATTCAGAATCTTTCAGCTCGACCACCAGTGACTGCTTGGCTCAACACTCACTTGTGTTGTGAGTGGGGCTCTTATGGAACTCACACCATTTCTTTGTGTCCTTCTTTGTCTTCGTGGTGTTTTTCTTTTCTTGTAGCTTCAGTGAGTTTTCCTAGGTCACCCCGCCTTGGCTTTATCCTTTGTTCTGTGATCTGGGGGCGCCTTTCCCTTACTTCGGATTCACAGATCCAAAGTCTTGCCTCTTCTATTTAAATTTTTGCTCGATCTTGACAACATATCGATAGGCAACACAAAGTGAGGAGATGTCCAAGAACTCCATTTCATCTTGGATGTACTTGTGTAGGCAACCACAATACTTGAGTACCAAATTCCGCTCATAATCTGATACCCAAATTCATGTCAAGGGTATAAAAAATATTTGTGAACTCTGACATGTCTTGGTCCCTTCCTTGCTGTAACGTGGTCCACTTTACGTATTTCTCTTCATAGCTCCCAACAGGGTAATATTTTTCCTTGATGGCGTCTCAGAAATAATTCCATGTGGGTGTGGCTGAAAACAATGAGGAATCTCTCTTGTCCTTCAGTTCACAGTAGGTTTTCTAGCAATCCTTGACATGGGGGGGAAACTTTGAGGAGTGCAAAAGTAATATTTTCCCGATTCGAAAAGTCATGAACCAAAAAATATCCTTCCAACATATTTGACCATCTATCTACGACGTCAACATGTATCTGGTCTTCAAATATGGGAATGTCATAGTTGACTTATACCTTGAAAGGAGTGGTGCCTCCAGAGTGGCTGCTGGATGAAGATGCATCACCTGTGGGTAGTGTCGAACTGGGAGAAGTTATCCATTATTGCATTCCTCTGTCGCTAGAGGGATTCCTCAAGCAATATTTTGAAAGGATCTCTTGCTCCCTCATCTTTCTTTTCTTATGCCATGGGAGGCTATCGGGGTTTGCGAGGCTAGTCTTGCAAAGGTTCAACCAGTTCGAGTTCTAACTCCTTATACCTTGACCTCGTTGGGGATTCAAGATGATGATGTCAACCATGAGGGACGATTCACTATTTTGGAGTAAAAAAGTAAAAAGATTAAAAAATAATAAAACTACTTTTTCAACTAGTATTTTAAACTTTTTCACCAGGTTCATCGCCATCTTTTCAATATCAGTAAATATTCCAACATATTTTTCACTAGAGCTGCTAAAGAGAAAGTGATCCTTAATGGGCTTGTTAATTAAAACCTACAATTCTTCCACTTGTCGACAAAGGCTAGAAATTTAATCTTCAATGTTATTCATGATGGTTCTAAGGTCAATTAACTAATCCATGCGTGTAGTTACGCTTGAAACTATCTAGGTAACTTTGATTTGAAGATTCATGAAATCCTCTTGCAGAGATGAGACAAGTTCCATTAACTCTTTATTTTTCTTTCTAAATAACAACGTTTGTACTTTATCTATGCTTGGATTAGTCCCAATAATCTATGTCATAGGGTTTGCCAAATCCAAAACTATTCAAAATTCAGTGAACTTCAAAATAAACTATTCAAAATCATTTCGGTTCATTTAGGTTTTGTATACTAAGCTATCACATTAGCCATATTTGTCTCCCGAAGTTCAATATGTCATGGCCATTCATAGAGAAGCCACATAAATTAAACAAATTGCACCCTGTTAATCCACCAATCGACTTAGATGCTATTTAAAATTGACTTTCAATCTATGTTTTAATCACTATAAAAGGAGACACTGAGGAATGTGTAAAAGTAGGTAGTAGCTTGATTGATTTGTTTCTTGTCATGTTTTCAAAGGCCCTTCCAATCACATATGGTGTATATGCTAAACCACTGATGCCCTGTATTTGCATATGTCACCATTGAATAAATCCACCGATCGTGCTATGGTATCAACCCTTTGTTTACATATTGAGGCTAAAGTGTTAACAAGTATGCCTCTAGTGGAATGACATGGAAGTTTAATGTTTTATCATACACATGCACTAAACTGCTAAATTTTAACACATTAACTTTTTGTCTTGCTGCTATTGAAGGTTATAATTAATTAGATATATAACATATATTATATAAATGTTTATTATATAAGTTATAAATTTATGACAAGAATTTAAATATTGCTTTATAAATATACCTTAGTATATAAGAAATATTGTATAGTAAGAACAATATTTGAATTAGAACCTCATATAGTCGAACTTAATGATGAAACTAATTCGAATTTTATTGGAAAATTCAAATTCAAATCAAACTTAATTGTTGTCGAATCGAACCATGTGACATAGCCAATAATTTTACAAAGAAGTATTTTAATTTAGACCCCAATTTGTGCTAGATTGATTATCTTTTGTTGAAGGAGTGTTCATGATGTTTACCATAGGCATAAGACCATCTACCTACTCTTTCACCCCGCCAGAGCTTTGCGTCACTAAACTAGTATTAACAACTATCACTATGACTAACCTAAGGCTCAACACCTCGATTGAAATCAATTTAACATTTAAGAAAATACCATACCAAAAAAAATTCGCTTTCTACCATGCAAGCCAAAGGTAGGGAGGATAAGACATGTGGAAATTTGCATACCTACACAAATGCCTCTATAAATTATCTTAGGATTACTGGTGCGATTGATTCAACTCAAAATTTGTGATTCGTTTGCTCACCAATTCCATAAATTAGACAAACTACTATAATATGCTCACCTCCATCACTTGCCAGCTAATAATATCTTTTTGCTCTTAAGATTTCCTATCAGTATAATTACCTTGCAACTTCAAACTGTATACCAGGGCATTGTTGAAATCAACCCAATTGTGTGAATTGAGGCATTTTGTGCCTCGTGTTTCCATTTCTCCTCTAAGTCAAAATTTCTAGGAATATCATCTCCATCACACAAAGATTTAGCACACACTTCAAAAGAAGACCAAACACCCTGTATTGCCAAATTGAGAACCAAATAATGTAAGAAATTTCCCAAGTTAAAAAGCTATGCTCATTCTTACCTTGCTAATTAGAGAAATTTCCAAAATTGACCTTATTCCTCACCCTTTGTGGCGTCAACCTCTAGAATTTGAGGATGTGAATCATGTCTAATTGTCATCGAACATAATTATGAAAACCTCCTTGGCTTTTCCCTTGGACTCCTTTGCATGGACATAATTTGTCTGATTTGGGTGAATCCTGAATCCTCCTTAATCATGCTACCATTAATTCCAATCATCCTTATTCCATTATCAACAAGCCAGGGCTCCCTCTTCAACTTATAAATACTGCATGCCATCACATGTATAGTAATTAATCTGGCTATGGTGAGATTAATTTCCGTTACAACAATGTATCGTTCACAAGCGTATCACAATAACTCCCACGAATTAGGCTTGAAATATCCTCATAGCTCTCTTGTATTTATCAATGTCCTTGCAGGTTGTGTTTCCCTTACAGGGGCCACTTGGCACTCCACTTTCGTTAAAAAAAATTGCATTATGATCTAAGGTAAAGGCCTTAGAACTTGCATATTATTGACCTGTAATGTCCCTCGTTCTAATGAGGTGCCACTTTTTTCCAATGAGTAAGTTAGGCTATTGTTTTGTCTGAGTGCATGATAAATCTCATACGTATCCGTATTTTTATTTATTTTTTAAGTTCTCCATATCTTCTTAAAAATTGCCATTAAAGCAAGAACTTTTGGGAGAGTCTCTTTGATTAAACTTGGATGATAATTTATGAGTCCTCAATGATTGAGATGAATAAGGGCATATGTTTCTGCAATTATATTTGTTCGATTCTCGAAACCCTAAGAAAATGTTGCTTATATTGCTTCATTAGGGCAGAGAATAACTTTTCTTGCTCCTAGCGTGCCTATTTTTTAAAATTTATTTTATTGTATATTAAAATGTATAATAACATTTATTTTATTATATATTAAAATGTATAATTTTAAAATTTCGAGAGGTTTTTGGATTTTTAATTGAATTATGAAATGGGATGAAGTTGCTTTATCAATCAAGTGCATACATTATCGATCAAGTGCATACTATGTTAGGAAGAAATATTGTTCATCTTAAAAAAATTTCATATATATATAATATAATGGAGAGCGATCATCAACTAGATTAGATTTGTACTCATGTGACATGGGGTCGATTCCAACTATTATCACTATATCTAGGAAGAAATATTGTTCATCTTAAAAAAATTTCATATATATATAATATAATGGAAAAATTTCATATATATATATATATAATATAATGGAGAGCGATCATCAACTAGATTGAATTTGTACTCATGTGACATGGAGTCGATTCCAACTATTATCACTATAACCTCTAGGTGCAGTACACACCCCCTAACACCCCTAAGCATGGCACAATGAGACTTGAACCAACAACATTACACCCAACACCCCTAAGCATGGCACCCAAGCTAAATGAGACTTGAACCAACAACATTACACCCAACACCCCTAAGCATGGCACACAAGCTAAATGAGACTTGAACCAACAACATTACAATAAGTGCCTTAATAACACACTCTATCACCAACTAATATACACCCTAAAAAGTAATTAAACTAATATACACCCTATTTTAATTTTTGTTTTAATTACCCTAAAAAGTAATTAAACTAATATACACCCAATTTTAATTTTTGTTTTTAAGTTAATCCAATAACCAAAAATTACCATGAAAATTCTCTTTAAATCCCATATTATCAATCTTTTTAAAGATGTTATAAAGAAAGTAACCCTTTACTAACATAATAACAATAATTAATTATAAGATCAAACATTTATGTTTACTTACCCATCTCCTTTACACAACGGTTTACTTACCCATCTCCTTTACACAACGGTTTACACAAATACATTTATATGAACAATAAACAAACAAATACATTATAATTAACATTTTCGAAAAGAAATCTACCCCATTCAGACATATTCCCTCTCTTAACCAATAGCAACTAGCGTAGCAAAAGTTCATTGTTAGATTTTTGAGTATGCATCATGTTAACATTGCACATTTACTCATAGATTAGTAGTAGAGCAAGCCAACTTTTGATACCATCTCACATGAACCTCCTCCTTCTTGTCTGTGAACATGGAAAGCGTTGATGTCAACATTTACTATTTCAATAGCTCAAGCAACAATAAACATGTTTAAGCCATGTAAAGATATCTGCTGACCACATGCATGAATGAAAACTAGCCATTATAAGAGAATTGTCTTTAGTATAATAGAACAAGGGCCACCGGTAGCGGTAGCCCCTGCCATATAAATATATAAAACACCTACATAATACAGTGCCTATTAACTTATAATAAAAGTTAAATTAAAATATAATAGCTACTAATTGAATTAATATTTAATTAAGTATGGGGTTTATTCAATGCATTATATTAGATATCATTTTGGGATTCGAAGAAGTGGGATTGAAACTAGTAAAATGTGGAGAACAAATCACATAGCATCAATTAACCAGGACTTCCCAGGAGGTCACCCATCCCAGATCTCCTTTGGCTCAAGCATGCTTAACTATGAAGTTTTTCCCCACAATCAAGCCCACTTAGCTTGCTACCTCATTTGCAAAACCTTAGCAAGTATTGTGCCTCATGAAACATTCAAGTAGAGATTCCTTGACTCTTTTTGAATTTAAGTATGGGGTTTACGCAGTGCATTATATTAGATATCATTTTGGGAAATCATTTATGGGGGTTTACCTGAATGACTTACCTAATGCAGTTGAATCCCAAAATGATATCTAATATTTAATTACTTTGTAAAAGTATCCTACCATATTTAATTACTTTGTAAAGGTGTCAAAGATATGACAGGCATCCATATTACATGTATGAGACATGGCGACATGCATGCATTACACGTGCAATTATATTAGCCCGGGAGCAACTCAATGTCGTTTGCTTATTCTGATGGAATGCGACCTTTCGTTTCACACATGGTGTCAAATTTCAAAGTCATCGTAATCAATATGGCCTTTTCTGGCAATGTCGATCTCATGCGTTTAGGCTTCGATCGTTACAGACATTCACTCTCTGCTTATGCAGAAGATCTTCTGGCCATTTTAGATGAGCTTACAGTTGATAAGAAGGTGTACATAGGTCATTCAATTTCTGGAATGGTGGGTTGTCTTGCCTCCATCAAAAGACCAGAATTGTTTGAAAGATTAATCTACAGAACATTAAATATCATAAAATTTCCTCTATTTTTTCTGTCCTTACACGTTGTTGTTGTTTCTTCGGGTATTTGAAGAATGACATGAATCGGATGAGGGAGGATTTGAGCATGGAGACATCGATGGAATTTTCAACGCAATAAAGTCCAACTATTCAGCATGGGTTTCAGGCTCCGTTCCTCTGCTCATTGGCGTTGATAAGCCCTCCCTTGTGAAGGAATTCAGTAGAAAAATGATGAATATGAAGCTTGAAATCACACTTGTGGTTGCCACAATCATTTTCTAGAGTGATGTGAGAAGCATCTTATGCGATGTGAAGATCCTGTGTAGCATCATCAAGACTAGGAAGGACATGGCAGTTTCGTTGAGCGTCTCGTATTACATGCAAAGAAAACTTGGGGGAAAGAAGAATTCAGTGCACATAGTTGAGATAAATGGCCATCTGCTACAGCTAACAACATCTGATACGCTAGCAAAACTGTTTGCAATGTCTTGAATATGCAATCAATATTGAGTTAATCAAGGTTGCATTTGAATATGCAATCAATATTGAGTTAATCAAGGTTGCATTTCTACTGTCACTAAGATCATGACCACCCTACAGTTCATGTTAACGAAGTATCTGTACATGTGTAGGGATCGAAACTTCAATTTTCATAGCCATTTAGGAGGAGTTCTAGCATACTTCAGTCAGATTGTCCGAGTTCACATTCTGAGTTCACAATTCTACCATATTTGTAAGTGCTAATATATCATTGTATTCATAATCATTGTTCATCCATTAGTATTTTCTTTCTGTTTCAGGTTTTTGGCTTAAAAAATAATTATGGCAGACATTGAAATATGATGTTATTGATGTTTGTGGTATTTACAGTTTAATCCTTCATCTGTAATTTAATTTAATATTACCAGTAAACGACATTGTTTATCTGAGTGTATTGAACTTTGACAGAGGTATTATAGGTATTAGAATAATAATCATATTATTTTTTGCAACATGGACACATTGTTCATCTGAGTTTATTGAACTTGACAGAGGTATTATAGGTATTAGAGTAATAATTATATTATTTTGTGCAACATGAACACATTGGGTTTATGCTTTGTTTCTCATGGGTTTCTGTGGTATTTGTTTACATTTTAGATTTCTAGAGTGAAGCTGAAAAAAGTTTGTTAGCTCAAGACAGAGAGAGCATATCTTACATAAAGAACAGGAGACATAAAAAACAAGAGAAGATAACATAAAAAAGTGGAGTTGGGCTATAAACAAAAAAAAATGAAGAGTACTATGCAATTTGAAGGTCCAGATAAAAGAAAGTTTACCTCTCAAATATTTACTTCCATGCCAGGGGTATTCTTTATTTGTTCAACATGTATGGTCCATGATTATTTTGGATCTAGGGTCTAGTGTTATTTTGGGAACACCAGTAGGTTCAGAAGGATGTGGGGCCTTTCCTTTTGCTGCATCCTTTTAACAAACTGAACCATTTTGTGACCTGGGACCAGAAGCTCCTCCACGCAACCACAAATTCAAAACAATGGATGAATTCCTAATGATTCCGTAGTCTTTTATTTGTGTACAGTCCTGGAGTAACACCCCTTCATAAATGAGGCTTTGAAGCTTGATAGAAATACCCCACTTCCACATAATACTCTATTTCAACATATAAATAGAGTCTAGGTGGTTTTTCCCTGACGGATGAATTTCCGTGTGTATCCTTTATAAAGATCTAGAAGGTATTGGAAACCCCCCTGCTTGGGGTTTGACATGCTCTTGGATGATAGCGACTTCTACAGATACACCAACCAACATCAAACCCGACACACCCAAAACCACACTCCCTATCATAGTAACATATGTAAAGAAACCTCGGCCCTAAAGGGAATACTCTCCATATCCCCATATCCGGTAGAAGGAAAACAAATAAAAAAACGTGTTAACAGTTTGGAGTCACAAAGAGATTCTATGCCTCTCAAATGAGGCCATGACCCCATCCCATTCATGAAAGAAAATAAAGTTTATGCCCTATGTCCTGTCTGTCAAAACCAGCACCGAAAAGCGAAAGGGAAACAATCTTTCCACCGAATTCCAGTCCAAAAAAGACCCGCTAGAAGCATCTAAGATAAAGCTAGGTATACAGCCACCCCTCCTTGACAAATCAACATCAACCAGATTAGGCAAATTTTATTTCGACAAGTACAAAAGATATATATTAATTTATTTTTACCATTTGTTTTGAAAGGGAAACAAATCTAAATGCTATTGTTGCTAAAATAAATGATTTGCAGACATAAATTTTAATAACAAAAGTCAACCTCCTATAAATTAAATACACACTTTGAAAATATTTGTAGATAGTTTGGCTAGATATTTATGTTATAAACTAATTCTCATAAAAATGTTGACTCGTGTGGACTCCTCGTTTAAGTGGATAAAAATGTTGACTCATGTGGACGCCTTGTTCAAGGGGATATTGTTGTTGTGATAGCATAGTGTGTAGACTCCTCGTTCAAGGGAATTATGTTCATGATTGTTCCCTAAGGATATCATATCCTAATTGTCATGTGGCATTTCATATTTGCAGGTATATCACATGTGTTGATGCCCATCACTTTAAAACATTAGATTAGTATACCATATTTTATGGTGGAAGAATTAAGCTCTGGGATGGTGAAAATCCATGCAAGGTTGGAAATGATGTTATCGGGGAGGGTGAAAATCCTTGCAAGGTTGCAAAAGTCATTTTTACAAGACTGAGGATGAAATTGAGGATGAAATTTTTTGATAAAGTTATTTTTAAAAAATAATTTTCATTGAATTCAGTGGCCAAGCTTTTGTTTTCCACCAACACGAATGCATAATCCCTAGGTAGAGGTAGAACATGGCCCGTGGTTTATGGGTGGCTCACCTCGTTGGAGGCATGTGGAGATATATAACATCTGATACTTTAAATCATACAGTACCCACCAAGAAACACATGGATGATGCTCTTCACACTGATTCTTCTTCATTCAACATAGTTGGGAATTCAAGGTTGCCTAAATCTTGACGTTAAGTATGGTTTAAATGATCTTTATTGTTATTGAATTCCTAAAATAAATTCTATGGTTTGATAGCATGACATGGTGAATTCAAGAGCTTAGATGCTTTATTTTCTGGTTAAAGTTGGGTTGTATATCCCAGGAATCATTTATTGTTGAGTTTATTTTGGAGTATTTAGTCGTTTCTGGTATATGAGGGAAGGATGCATTTTCTGTGTTTGAAACAATCTTGAGTGTTGAGAAAACGAGTTATTTCTTGCTTATCGTTGAAGGTTTAAGTAGGGACTTGAAGCCTGTGGAGGTTTTTTAGGTCTTAAGTAGATTTTAGTTGCTGAAATTGGAAGTAAAGAAATCAGTGAAATTAGTGGCCTGGTTCTAGATTAGTAGATGAGGGTTTCTTGCTTTAGACAACTGATTTTTGTTCATAACAGGCAAAGAATGTGCCATGAAGCTGACCATATTGAGATTTAACCTAACAATATTAAGATTTAAAGAATCAATTGTTGGACATTGGATAAAACAATGCTCCTTGTGTGTTTCGCGACATGGACTAATTGCCTCTCGTGGACCCTTATCTCTGGTGATGCAATTGTTGACTAACACCTGCGGGTTTTGGTCTAACGAAAATCATGATTCCCAACAAGTGGTATCATAACATAGGTCACGAGTTCGATACACACTTGGCTCGTGTTGGGGGGAGATTGTTGGACATTAGATAAAATGACGCTCCCCATGTGTTTCACGACATGGAATAACCGCCTCTCGTCGATCCTTATCTTTGGCAATGCGATCATTGACTAACACCTGTGGGTTTTGGTCTAATGGAAATTGTGATTCCCAACATCAATATGTGCAAATATTATTCCAATTAATGGTGGAAAGCATACTTGTGGCATATAAGGCATAAATGTAGGAAGGATTTGAAGGTGTTGTTGGTGATCAAAAGGAGATAAGGGATAATGGGTAGGAACTTATCCCGGATCTTCTTACCCTCGTTTTCAAGAAAAGGGTTTGTAAAAATTGAAGGAAGGTGGCCATATATTCCTCTGGTTCAATCCTAAGACGTTGTGTCAAGGGCTCCCATCATCTAACTCTATCACATTTGCAGGAAAAAAAACTACATATAAATAAAGTTGTTTTATGAGAAATGGTAGCAAAGGTTTTGTTTTGTAGGTCCAGTGCCACATTAACAAGATGCCTTCATGCGCGAGGGTCAATAGGTGAGTTTGAGTAAATAATTGTCTGGGTTTTTATTTTTCCTTGACTTTTTATTTTTTGTTGACTATAAACCCCAACCCTAGGTGGGATTTTTTGGAATGAGTAAATCTAATCCTAATATGTGCAGTTTAAACCATTAACCTTACTGTGTAGCTTCTCTTTATATGTTTGCATGCTTGCCGATAAAAAATAGTGTTTGGATTATGGAGTTTCCTCATCAAAGTTACATAAATATTATTGAGATTTTATGAAAAATATTATAGAATGAACAAATAGAGATATCTAGGAAAGTTAGAGAGTCATCTACTTGTGAGGAGAAAGTGCAAGGAGAAACTATTGCGATTACTTATGACATGGCAATGATCATAGTAATAGAAAAAACAACTTATTTGGTTAGCCAATTAAAATGATAGAGACAATGTAAAATGAAAGCTAGATTTTTTAATAAAAAACAACTTCTTTGGGTAGCAAGTTAAAACTATAGAGACAAAGAAAAAAGAAATCTAGATTTGTTTTATAAAAAACAACTTCTTTAGGTAGTAAGTTAAAAAAGTATAGGCAAAGTAAAAAGAAAGATAGATTTGTTTTATAAATTCCAGTAGTAAAAAATAATTCTAGATACGAAGTAAAAAGAAAGCTACATTTATTTTATAAAGACTGTTTTTAGGATAATTAAATTTCCAACATAACTGAAGTTCTAACATTTATATAAAAAAGGTAAAACAAAAGGTAAAATAGCTTTGAATAAATTTAGCTCTTGCAATAGAAAAGCAGAGGAATTACACGCACGAGATATAGATAAAGCAATAATAGTTGTGCTTTGATTTTCTTTCCAGGCAAAGAGTACAAGATTGTAATGGGAATCAGAGCTTTGCATAAGGGTAATCAAGACATGCAAGACTCAACACACAAGGAATGAAGCCGTAAGGACTTAGATCACTCAGAGAATGATACGTGATTTGTTTTTTTTTTTATACAAAGCTGTTTGTAAATCTATTAAATCACTTACAATTAGTTGAATAACACTAATATGACTCCTCCTCCATGTCGTGTTGAAGGATATATCTACCCATTAGGTTTTCTTGCTACACCAACTAATAATTTTGCTTCTAGTGCACATACTCTTCATCAACAACTCCCTCATTCTATGCATTATAATTTTGCTTCCCAGCAAAGATGTGTAAACACTAGATAGGAATTTGAGGATGGCGAGGGAACATGTATCTCTTCACTAAGTGATTTACATAGGGCGACAATGTCTTATTTCAATAATCTGTATTATGCTAGAAAGAATGTGGACATAGATAACTAACTGAAGGTCATACAAATTTATCCACAAATGTTTAGTGAAGATGATAATGATTGTATTGGTCAGAGAATTATGTATGAGGAATTGGTGATGGTTTTAAAGTATTTCATAAAATATAAGAGTCATTGCCTCGATAGGTAGATTGTGGAACTTTGTAACAGTGAGATAACAACCATTAAATCCACATATAAACAAGTACAAAAGTAAGAGAACTTAGCTTTTATTAACCATAGGAAAATTCGACTAGGTTCGAGACTTCCACATACCACCTAAACGTAGACATGGCTGAACCATATATTTCTTTCAGCCAGTCACCCTTGTGCTGTATTCGAAGCATGAATGTGGGATCTCATGGATAAACCAATCCAAAAACAACTGAGGGACTCTAGAGGTTAAACGACCTCCACCCTCACCAGATCGTGATCACACCAAAACTAGTGTTCCAATCACAAAACTGAACTGAACTTGGAATGCCATCTGGAATCCATCACTATCCTTGAGGAATTTTCTGTTTGCTTGTCTATCAGGCTTTACCTCAATCCAAACCAGGATCACTAGGCCCTAAACTGAGACTCCCCCCTTAGTCTTTACTGTGTATCCTGCCAAAACTAATCAAGGGATTCCTAGGCCTTTGAGAATGAACATTGAGACCACCTCTGCCACGGATTTCGAAATCGATCTGGAAAAGCCAAAGTTCAAAACCGAGATAAACATCCCAACACACCATGACATCCAGAAAAAGGCAAGGCTAGGTTGAAAACCACTGTCATACCCGACAAAAACATACCACCGACAATAAGAGAACCATACACCAACATACAAAGCCATGCATGTCAAAACCAGCTAGGAAATCACACATGCAATATGTTACATGCAAGTATTCCCACTGAAGCTGCTTGATCCTTGCTTTCCTTGCTTTCCTTGTCCTATTTTCCCTTCCTTGCTCCAAAACTTGAGCAAAATATTGAGTCAAGAGCTTTCCAACTGATCTTCATAAGCCTTTTTATCAATGAGGCCTCTATTTTCTTCATTTTCCATTATTTTCCTTCAATTTTCTCTTCACATGCAACATGTGACCTTTCACCTTACTTTTCTCCTAATTTCCTTTATTTTCATAAATAAATGTGCCAAAAATGCCTTTTTGCATTTTAATGCCTTTGCCTTTGCCAATATCCTTAGCCATAATAAACCAAAGTGAACACCCACACCAGGATGTCCTGCCCAACATTCAACTTGGAATACGTGTCCCTTGGCCATGGTCTTATTTTGTCTTTGTTAAATTTTATTACATGGAATTTTCACCAGGGCTGTTACAGAACCCTCCCCCTTGGGGAACACCGTCCTTAGTGTTAAATACACCAAGACCTCGACAAAACCACTGAAAAACAAACATACTTCCCATGGAGCTTTATAACTTAGCTCGTTGCAGTATTTACAATGAATGACATGCTCAAAATCAAAACATCATGACAACATGGAAAACATACCATTCGCTGGAGCTTTATAACACAACTCATTACGGTATTTACAATAACCACATATACACATATGCGCATTTGCTAAACCAACAAATAAAAGGATACAATGGCTGTATCAATCAATAAGAGAATCCAAAGGCTCTCACCTCCACTCTTAAAGTAATACTAGGATTCAAATCCTTCCCAGGAAGTCCATATTCCATTGTCATAGTCAAAGCTACATCCAATGTCCAACACTATAATCTTGTGCCACTTGTCCTCTCAGTGAATAATTACCAACTCATTGTTCCAGGGCACACTCTCAATGTGCATCTAATTCCATTTGGCAATGCTCATGACCAAAACAAATATATCCCGACCTTCCCTTCTCTGCTACATAGTCCCTCGGGCAATCTGGTCAGCCCCTTCCATGTAGTTACTCACCTTCCAAGTTCCCTAACATCCCCTATCTCGGAAGATCCACCCCTTGGAAAGGATTCCTTGCATCAGAAGATACAACAACCAAGGCATATACCTACCTCAAAACTATTATATTGGTCATAACATGCTCATGGAAATCAATGGACACTATTGGGGACCAGTGTCCCACAATGGCCTTGCTCCTGAAGTGCTTTGCCAACATACTGTTGCTTGTTCAAATTCCTTTTTCTGTAGCTGCTAATCCTTGCATTCATTTTCAACCACCCAACCGGGCATTTCTGTGCTTCCTATACCAAGCACATAAGTTCCATTAAATTTAAAATGAATTGTAATAAATTGACATCATACCTCATTGGTAGCTCATCAATAAGATACACTTGTAATCCTATTTACTTCTTGTCACAATCAAGTCAAACTAGCATCTTTGACCAAATCATCATGTATAAAATTATCACATCAAGTTAGCTCAAAACACATCCATCATAGGTCAAAATCATAAATCACATGTAACCAGCATAAACCAGAATCATAGATCACATGTAATCATCATAAACCAGAATCATAAATAACAGGCATAATAAAACTAAAATATATTACTGATACTTATCCTTTAATCTATCCTTAGCTTCTACCTTTGTCTTTATTCTGTACACACTCCGTATCAGTTGCCACACATGACAAACACCATTTCCTTCTCCTCAACTATGTGCACATACACATAGTGTGCATCACACACATACAACCACACACAACATACAACTCCATTGAATACATGCACCTATACCTAACATACCACACATACATCTACATCTAGTGTACAACACAACATAATACATATGCCTACATCTAGTGTACATCACCATAGAATACATGTACCTACACCTGGCGTGCAACACAACACAATACATATACTACAAAGAGTACAACACAACAAGTACACATGTCACGATACCACAACTACACAATGCACATACATAGTACCACATGTACACAACACAAAATGTATGACATGCACATAATACCACATGTACACTAGTACCACATGTATAACATGTACACAGTACCACCTATACAATGTGTACACATCACATGTACACGACACCACTTGCACAACATGTACACAACGCCACATGTACATCGTACCACCTGTACAACGTGTACATGATACCACATGTACACAACACCATATGTACACAACACCACATGTACACGACACCACATGCATGACATGTACACGACACCACATGTACACAACGCCACATGCACGACATGTACACAACACCATCCACACACAACGCCACTTGTACAACATGTACACAACACCACATGCACACAACACCACATGCACACAACACCACCTGTACAATCTTGCACACAAAACCCTATGTACATAGCACCACATGTTCATCATGCACATAACACCATATGTACATAGCACTGCATATACAACATATACATAACACCATATGTACACAACAATGCATATTCAACACGCTCACAACACCATATGCACATAGCTACACCGCATATCAATCATGCACACATTACCATATGTACACAACGCTGCATATCCAACATGTGCATTGCACCATCTATACCCAACACTACATATGCAACATTCACACAACACTATCTGTACCACCTTGTACATAATCATTGCATAAACAACATGTACACACACTATATATAGACAACACTTCATGTGCACAACATACAGATGCAACATGTATAACATGTAGACCATATGCACAATAGTAGTACCACACATCCAAAACCACACTATCTCTACCAAGAAACGTTGCTTCCAGTGTCTCTTCGCCATCCCTGCATATCCTAGCATGCCGCAAGCACATTGTTTTCATTCCACTGATGTATCCTTTAGTGTTACCCGTCATAACATAAACATAGGCATAATACAAGCATACAATATCAATTCATATCCACATTATACTGACCTCATATGTTTGTCATGACTACTCTTCTCACTTGATTCCTCATGAACCAGGAATCTCTTCATGCCATTCACCTTCATAAGCAACAATTCATCCACAAGAATGATTCCTGATGACCCTGTCAGACAGTGACATACATACATACATACACACACACATACATACATACATACATATATACATATATATAACATTAGCACAAAACAATCATGATCTCGTCAAAAAGCGACATGCCTACATACATGTATACATATATATACATCGACATAATCATGATCATAACATAATTACCATATATCATAAGATCAAGGTTAAGAGAACTTCATTTATCCGTGCAACACATGTACAACATTGAGAACAACAATTCCCAACGTAGCTAAGCCATATGATGCCTAAAATCTATTTACTTTACCTTTCCTGATTACTTTTCTCATGACTATTATGCCATTGTCCATTTACACCAATGGACCCAACCAATCCAAATAACTATTATACGCTTGCCTTCAGTTGCCATTATACATGCACTGAGCTTCATCCAAGCCTTACATCACCTATTGGGTTTCATTCTCCTTGTTCCCAAACAATTCCCTAGACCCCGAACATAAAAGGCAAGACAAGAAACAAACAAGAAGAAAACCATGGAAAACAAACAACAATACGACACTACAAACAAAGTGGCATGGCCATCCACAATACACAAGTAAAACCACAATCAAGCACAACAAATCTCCAAAATAGGAAAATCACCAGACTAACAACATACTCCATGACTCAACCCCCATGGTTCCTAGTGCTTCCAAGGAAAAGCTCAACCTGAGCCTTCTTCAGAATCTCATGGTAGTTTCCTTTTCCATGCAATCCCTTGCATCATAATGCCATCAACACATAACTCTCAGTGCATAAATAAACATAACAATACACCAGTTACCTTACCTTGTTGTGCTAAACACGTTGCTTGCAACTGAACACATCCACACCATCTCTCAAGGGACTCCATTTTCCTTGACAAATCCACATGTAACTAGAGACTAGCTAATATACCTGTCAAATACATGTTCATGAATCTAGCACACATCCACATAATTTCAGACAATATGAAGGTTAAGAAGACTTCCTGTATGTAAAGCACTCACTCATTTGAAAATAGGGTTTCCAAACGTAGCCAAAGGAATTCTTGTCCAATTCCTTTATTTTACCTTTTTACCTTGTTGCAATTGAGGCTTACTATGTACTGCCACATCACCCAACTGTTAGTTATTTAAACACATCAACTATTACCTTGTCATGCTAATACCAAGTATGTTTCCATGCAATTGTTCACACATGTTAGTCACATGTTTTACAAATCAAGGCATCATGTCTATGAATTTGAAATCAACCTTTACCAAGTCTAACAACCATGTCATACTCAACAATAAACTCACATTAATCAATCATAATACATAGTGCTACAACTATCACCTACTTACGCTCAAGTACATATCGTCTGTCTCTACACATATGTGTTAGTACAATCATCTTCAAACAAGATCATTCATTTAGGCAATCTTATAGACACATACTCATGTCATTCAAGTAATAAAACATTCAAGTGAACTATAAACGCACCATGTTAGGTAAATCAACTAGATGACATAATCAAATACTCAAACATATAATAGATGACATAAGCTAACTCGTATTTGAATGTATCTCAGGGGAGGCTATCTTTTCTGCACAATCAATCTAGATTAGCACAATATAAATTCACAACATATCAACTTAAACAGAAATAAGATCATGATATCCATACTAGTCACTAACTAACATGTTCACATCATAAGCTCATAACCATTTGTCATTCATACATAATAATCACATCTGCACAGTTAGTCTACATTAGTATGACATAATATCATATCATATTAACTCATACCATAATGTGCTAACCCTAACCATTTGCATAAATGAATCCAACTTAGTATGATACATATAACATCCAAATCTTAATGTAATAACCCTAATCATCAAGTTACTAGCATATAACAACAACAAGTTATATATCATGCTCATCAACAACATATAACCTAATCATTAAGCTAACTATCATATAATAAAAATAAGTTAACCTATAACATACTCATCAACAACATATACCATAATCATCAAGTTATATAACATAAAATAGTAAGAGCAATGCATACAACCACATGTTACGACCACTCATGACTATCTGACACATATGCATATGACTACAATAATCAACTAGCATCTATCATGTATGTAACCATAACATCAATAGTATGAAATGCATACACATAACCATAATGTATATATCAATCGTCATGCCCAACATATAAACCTGTATGATGACATGCTCTTGCCTCGAGGTCCAATGCTGCAACTTCACTTGATGATATGCATCTACTGCTCTATCTCATCCAACACATTAACATCATAACATATCAATAACATCACGATGACCTAATTACACACAATGACCTCATGCACAACAACCTTCACAATGAAAATGCATGCATAACAACATATAGACATTGACATGAATACAAAATTCATATACAACCATACACTCATGATGACACATTCCGCAACAACAACATCAACCTTCACATGGAAACATCACTACAACCATGATCAACACCATGAAAATGCAACAAGCACATGGACTACAGTCATAAGGAACACATATGCAATTGGCATGAATGCATGACCAACACACCGCCCATCTAGCCCGAGGGGGGAACCATGCTCTGATACCACTATGTGGTATCATATATGAACCAAAAAGAGTGCAACCCACTCTGATGCCACTCTATAACACCCTCCTCCCTCATCTACCCAAGTAACTGACCAACTGGTGTAAACATGCGATAAGAGCTACTATGATATGATTCAACCTCCTAGGTGACCTTAAGGAAGTGGAATCAATGGAAACACATCAAACATGCCTTCCACATCAGCAAAAACACTCCTAGGTACCATCCCAACCACTTAGGTATCATGCCCCTGGGCCCCACTAAGTTTTTAAGCTATTAAACCTCTGGAAGCTCCCATGCTATGGGCATGCCATCGTATGAATAGATATGGATGCTCCCACAAGCTTACATGTCTGTGTCCAAGGACTATTTCCACTGGATCTATGCCAGAGTCCGCAAGATTTAAGGAACTTTTCAAGCCCATAATTCTGGCCATTACCTAGAATTTGTTGTAACTTTCGAAATCCGTTAAACACGTGATGAAAAGACTAATAAAACAAAAATTAACTCTAGGACTAGGCCTCACCATCCCCAAATGGGGACTAACATTCTGTCAAACATATCAAAAATATGTAATCTACAGTTGTAAACAACATATCTAAACATAGGGGTCTCATACTTATCTGAGAATCGCTAAGAATCATTGTTCCCTTATATCTTTCATTGCATTATCATCTATTAGGTCATAGATACATTGTTTATTCATTTACAAATAGAAAAATGAGGAGAGACACACATCATCACTGTCAGAATACATGCTCATAACCAACAACATAAAAACATAAATACCATGAATACATCAGCCATAGAATCCACATGTAAACCAATACATATACACATGAAAAACCAAGGGAATGAATTTATCATTAATGAATGTAGAAACCAACAGGGGATGGGACTACCATGTTCCACCCGACCATAGATTGGCTGAGCCAAATCTCTCTTCAGCCAATCACCCTTGTTCCATATTCCAAGCATGAATGTGGGAGTCATAACCAACCAAAAGAACCAAACAAGCATGGATGCTACCAGAGTTCTCCACCTACACCATGTGGAATTTTAGTGCCTCCTAGTCTCTTAGGCTTTATGGTAATCCACAGTATGATCCAGGGATCACTAGGCCCTATACCGAGAACCACTCTCCAGGCTTACAGTACATCCCATCCCGGGACTACTAGGCCCAATGAAGAGCAATCCACCTCTTAGCTTTATCGTATATCCCATTATTCAGTGAGAAGGATTACTAGGACCACCGAGGCACACAATCCTAGCTTTACCACAACCCACAACCTAGCTTAGGGGTTACTAAGCCAATGGCTTTACAGTGATCCAAAATCCTTTTCAAGGACCACTAGGCCATGTGTTTATCATTTCATAGATCCAACTCACTCAACTTTGAATCCATCCGAAAATCCAACTCAACCGAAGTACGAGAACCCATGTGATCAAGGCTATCCAGAAATGGCAAGGTTAGGTTGAAAACAATCTCACACTTGGAAAAACCCATGACATCATAGAAAAGAACCACATGCAATACCATGCAATACCATGCAATACCATGCATGCCAAATCTAGCAAGGAAATCACACATGAAAATCAATACTGCAAAGAATCTTGTTGTAGCTTCTTGATCCTACTCTTCCTTGCTTGCTCCTTCCTTCTTCTTGCTTTCTTTTACCTTTTTTTATCTAATGCCAAGTGCTCCAAGAAAACTCTAAGTGTCCAAGAGTGCATGAGAGAGAGAGAATAATGAGAGAGCTCCAAAACTAAACTGACGAAGCTTGCCAACTGATCCTCAGAAGCCTTTTTATCAATGAGGCCTCTATTTTCTTCATTTTCCATTATTTTCCTTCATTTTCCTCCTCACATGCAACCTATGACCTTTCACCTCCCTTTTCTCCTAATTTCCTTTATTTTCATAAATAAATGCCAATTAAATGCCTCTTGCCTTTCCAAAGCCTTATCCATTGCCTTTCCAATTTCCTTAGCCATAATAAGCCGAAGTGACACCCCACATAGATGTTTTTCCCATCAATCAGCTTGGAATATGTGTCCCATGAATGTGGCCTTATATATTTTTACATGAATTTTTAACCAGGTTTGTTACATATTATAATCATCAATTTCTATTTGTAGAAATAATGATGTAGATTTGCAACTGCTCATGAAGGTTCAATCAAAATCACGAAACACAAACCTACTCTACTACTATGTGGGATTTAATTCACAATGTATAACAATAATATTAGACATGCAATAAGAAATAACACACACGCACACAATATTTTTCCAGGAGAGAGAAATATGTTAAAAACCCCCTGCCCACTTACATTAATATGATGAATAGAGATGAATTACAATTGCTTTGCTCAACTAAGCACAACTTTCAAGTGAATCTATCTCTATGCTCACTGAGAAGCTCTGACCCAGATTTAGTCCTTTTTTTCCTCTTCTTGAGCACCTATTTCCTTGTGAAATTCCTTGAGAAATTAGCCCCCCATTATTTAGGAATTGCTCCAAAATTAATTGCGCAATTCCCAAGGTTGATCATCTGAATGCATGCAACACTTGCACAGCCAAGACTAGTCTACAACTAACGGTATATTGCCTTGGAATCTCCACCACATCTGGGGAACTCGAATTATTTGCATGCACTAGATATTTTGGGCTGATTGATCAATTAATTGGATGACCACTGAGTTTGATTGAATTCCCACTGCACAAATGACCTTCCACTAGTTCCTCCAACAGTTAGAACTAGTTTAACTGAAAACAACTTGAGATAATTGATCGTGATTAATACAAATTAGCAATCACACATGCTTAAATAAACTCTAACTTTTCAACTCTAATTTACTAACCTAACTGAGTGACAAGAGCCATGTCACACAAGCTAACTGCATCCAAATTGTCTGCTGATGTGGATATTCAAATTTTCCTAATTTGACCAAGACAAAATCAACTCGAGAATTTATTGATTCATTTTTACACTGTTGATAAGGCAACTTCTGAAATGAATAATTTGAGATTATTGAGATTATCACTAACTGAGGTTTATTGATCAACAAAGTTTCCAGAATGCCTTCTATGCTTAGACTCATCAAATTTCTTTTTATGAGAATGTTTAGCGAAGTGTCCAGGATTACCATAGTAGAATCTAGCTAAAATCTAGCTAAAATTTATATCCTTAATATTCACTTCTTGAAGTCACAAAACTTTTTCTCTCTTTAATTTATTTTAAAAATTAATTGGATTTCAAACCAATAATATGTTAAAATTTTATAAATACTTTGTTTTAATTAATCATTCTATACAGATTTACTATTTTGGTAAATCAAATTTTATATGATATTAATTAGGTATATGAAAAAGTAATTAAATACATGTTATATGTTAAGGCTTACCCGATCAACATCAAATACTCCAACATTTGTGTGAAATTTGTTTTGATTTGCTTCTTTCTAGATGACCAAGTAACATTTACATGCTTTTCTATTCAATATCAATCTTAAAATATAGAAAAAATAAACAGTGCCAAAATTACTTATAGACATAGAAAGAAGTTTTTTGAAGCTTTCCAAATCAAGGCTCTTTTGAAGCTCATGAAACCAAAAGGAAGGAAATAGCCTATGGAGAGCGATTTATGATATATGATGCAATGAGACATGATTAAGTGAGATTCTTAGGATGAAATATGATTATGCCGCTTGGATTCAAAATTGGGAAGAGTTTGCCAATTTTATGAGCTCATATTTTTTTTTATTTTTATTTTTTTCCACCTGACATTTAACTACCAGTAAAGCTCTAGGAGGATATGAAATGTCCTTCTCCTCGTAGCCTAGGTCACAACGGGGGGGGACTTGAACCTTGGTCTTTCGAGTTTCAACAATTTCACATTTCTCGGATTAACCAATTGAGTTGCCCCCGGGACAATTTTATGAGCTCATATTGAGTATATGATTGTAATGATTTTGATTTTATCATGTATTTATTTATAGATGCAATGAATGACCACCATCTCCATGAGATTAATATGAATCAAATAAGGTTCATCAATCCATCTACAAGGGAGTAAAAACATCAAATGAAATAACAACATAGAGAGACCATTTAATCCAAGCATAGAAAGGAGGACCATACTAAGATTAAGAAGAAAAATAAGAGCTAAAGAAAACATCAAATAAAAAGGGTGTCAATGAATGGATACCAACTCCATGGATTTAAGATGAATAAAGAAAGGCTCATCAATATATGAGGGTGTGGAAACATCAAACCAAAGAAAAAATAACTTAGATAGAGGATTTAACCCAAATAGAGAAAGCATGGACATGCTAATATAAATAAAAAACAAAACAAAAAATTAAATTAAATGGATTACAATGATGTTCTCCTCTCTCTCTCTCTCCTTTATACATCTTTCCCAATTTTTCCCTATAACCAAACTTTCTCACTCTCCCTCTCTCCTTTGACTCTCTCTATTTGTGTGTGTATCTTTGTCTATCAACCCCTCTCTCCTCCACACCCTCTCTATATATTCCCCAATTCTCTTGCCCTCCTTCTCCACTTCTCTCTTTTACCCTCTCCATAGTTTCCCCACCCCTCTTCATTTCCTCTTTCCATCATTCCCTCCCTTATTCCCTCCTTTGAAACAACCCCCCTCAACCCTATGTGTGTGTGTGTCATCATCTTCCCCGCTCTCCTCCCCTCTATTTCTCTCTTCCCCACTCACTCTTTCGACCCCATTCTTTATCTCTCTTTGAATTCCTCTCTATCTCTCTCAACCCCCATCTCTCTCTCTCTCTCTCTCTCTCTCTTTCTCTTCTGCACCACTCTCCCTCTCTCCCTTTATCTCTCTATCTCTCCCTTTCTCTCCTCTCCCTATTGTTAAATCCTTTTCCCCCTATATTAAGGCCTTATAAGAATTCATCATTATGTCACTACTTAATATCCATGAATATTAATTAATAATAATAATGGATAATTCATGTCAAGACCTAATAATTAATATTAATAATTAAATAATAATTAATAATAAACTAAATAATAATAATAATTGATAATTCATGTTAATTACTAATGTAAATATTTAATAATGTACTAGTTATTATTATTATTAATTATCATAATATTATTTAGCAATGATACTAACTACTTATTAATTATTTTTTTATAAATGGTTTCACTAATTAATAGATTACTGCAATAATAGTTAATGATAAAGCAATAACTATTATTATTATTAATTATTTATTATTAACTAATTATTAATTATCAATTATCAATTATTAATATTGATTTTTAATATACAATACATTAATATTTCTATTGATTAAACACCAATATATATTAATAATAAATATTATACTAACATATATTATATATATTATATATTAAATATTAATACAATATACTAAAGATTATTATTCATTAAATACCAATTTATACTAATAATGATTATTTCACATACTATTTTATAATTAATAATATTATATTATACTAACATATATTAAAATTCAAATATTTATATGTAGTATTAGTATAATAATCACTAAATGTTTATAATAAAGATTATTATATTAAAATTAAAATTAATTAGTTATAATTTATTATAATTATTAATTAAACTTTATTATAATATTTATTAATAATTCCTTAAAAATTAATTAAATAACTCATCTATAATTAATAAAAAATCATTATTATTGAAACAAGGCCGACATTCATCTCTTCCCAAAAACCAAATTCTACTCTCCTCATTACTATTTAATCCCTTAATTAAGCTCTTCTTCTATCAAGCATTCAAGAAGTCCTGATGATGGATCCCGGTTGGGATTTGAAACATTGACGAAAAATGGTTTTTGCTGTGGATTCTCTAGTAACTAAGTCAAAAGATATAAATAACAGATGTCTTAAATTTAGAGTGTTATTATCATCAAACAACGACCAAAACAATAAAGAACAATGATACAAGAGGACACAATATGTAGGTGATGAACTAGGGCCAAAACCTCTCCTCTTGAGAGGAAAACCCTCAAGAACTCTTCTATTCTTATAGAACTTGAATTGACGAATTCCAAGACCTGTAACCCTTGAATAAGACCCCTCCAAGACCAAGTCAAACTTCTTCCTAATGAACCTTCTTTCAGCTACTTTGACCTAGTAGCTTTTGGCAACTTCCAGCTACTTTGACCCAACAGTTTCCAACAACTTTAGCCCCAACAACTTGTTAGCACTTCGACTTGACCAACAACTTTCCAACACTTCGACTTGCCCAACAACTTTCAAGCACTTCGACTTGTCCAACAAATTTCCAATACTTCGACTTGCCCAACAACTTTTTTGCACTTTGACTTGCCCAACAACTTTCTAGCACTTCAACTTTCCCATAAAATTTCCAATACTTTGACTTTGTTGTAGTAAGGTTTCCCTAATTTTCACACGTGGGAGGAGAAGATAACCCAAAAACAATATTCAAAAGTTTGTTCCTTTAGTATTCCTCTTCTTTTCTCTCCTTCTCTTCCTTGATCAAATTTCTTGTGGTGAGTGAGTGCATTTCAAGTGAGGTAGAATTCTCTTATATATAGCCTTCAAAAGATGTCGAATATCCTTTCATGAGGCCAACTTGATCCTTCATGTAGGTCGACTTGTTTCTACTTGTTTGACAAGGTCTTGGAGGGTATTTGACTCTATCTTTGACTCAAATCATTTTTCTTTAAAATATGTAACATGCCCAAAAGGGTCTTCCATAGATGACAATGACTCTATTGACTTGCAGACTCAATGACAAGCCCTAGAAGCACCCAATGGGTGTTTTACCTTTAAATAAATTTCCCTTGAGCATGAAACCCATGCCTTAAGAAAAACAATAATAAATTTATTTTTCTTACATTAAATACATAAAACATGATTACATATGTCATTATGAAGACTGAACCTAGTTACATATTTCAACGTTTTCATGGATGTTACCAAATATTTAGACGCTCAAGGGATTTCAAAACAATAGGTTCCCAATTAAAATTTGTGGCAAAGATCACAAGTTTATCCTTACAAGAACTAACGACATATTTGACACGTGAGGATAGGAATGATGTATTCTGTCAAGTGCTTCGAGTTTTGGATCCATAATCCCAACCACCTGTTAGGTGTCAAAACTGTTCCTCCAAGTGTCCTAGTTCAATTTCACTTAGTCTAGTTTAAGTGGAGTTTGAATCCAGTCATTTATTACTGATGTTTCCAATGTAGTCTTATTTAAGTTATTTGTAATACTGAGAAGAGTAAATCCTCTGCTCCACTTCATTTTGTTCTCTTCACTTTTTGTCATGGTATCAAAGCTTAGCCTGAGTGAGACTCAGTGAGAGCAATAGAAGAGAAGATAAGCTAGTTTGCATAAGACTCACTGAGAGAGCAACAACATGAGTGAAGAGAGAGAAGCAGAGAGAATAGGTGAGCCGACATAAGACTCTTTGACAAAGCAACGTAAGTTTTAAGAAGCCTATTGCAAAGACGCAGAGAGAGAGCAAGACTCTTTGAGAGAAAAATAGAAGCCAAGTTTTTTTTTTTTTTTTTTTTTTTCTCTCTCTTGGTTAAAGCTATAACGTGTCCTCCTAGTTGTGATTAGAGCATGATGAAGCAAGAGGGCTGTTATAGGTAGCAAATTTATGCGATTCTACAGTCACATGCGTTTCTTATGTCTTACGTGCGTTAGAGCACTAACACTGGCCTCCACTATCTAGAAAAGAGTTAGCACACAACCTCATCACCCTTCATGCTGCGTTAGCAAAATCAAAGAGCACGAATCAAGCATTTTCAAAAATTCAAAAATCAAGTTTGAATTCAACCCTTCCTTGGATATTCGAAAGGCAAGTTTATTTGAATAAAAAAATACACAAAGTCCTTTAAGTAAAAAAAGGTTCATTCGTATTTGCATAAAAAGAAAGTTTCTTTAGTTTTGTTTTTTTATGAAGCATTTTTTATTCAAGATTTTAAAAAGGGATTTTGAGTTATGAAGAGGATTTAAAAAAAAGGAAGGGAGTATATTTTATTAAAATTGAGAGTGTTTTTTAAAGGAGATTAAAAAAAAAAGGTTTATTGTTTTAATCGGCTCTGGGCATTGTGATTTTTTTTAAAAGCTTTTGTGCAAACGCCGCTCTTTGTGAAAATTTGTAGACTCGTTTGCTTGTGGAAGCCAAGAAGCAACAACATTTTTATTACACATAGATGCGATGTTTATAGTTTGTTTTGCTTGTTGAGTCGTAGTGAGCCAACACTCAACAAATCGGAAATCCAAGAGGCTAAGAAGGTCAAAGAGACAACAAAAGATGTTTGAGATCTTTTTAGATCTGGAAGTGAAGAGGCAAAATGATGCCTTTGCATTGACATGCATAAAATCTGTGGATGACAACACTCTTCCCCTGATTTCAGATGCCAAGAAAACCAAGGAGGCTTGGGATACCATTGAAATAAGTTTTGGTGCAAGGGGGAGTATTGAAGTTGAAGATGAAGGTGGATCTATAGCATTAGATCCACAATGAGATGAAAATTTTGTTGAATCCCACTGTGCTCAACCACAAGTGGATGATGTCTGTGAAGAAGTTGTAGAGGTAGCAGAGAAGGAGCACGTAGATGCTCGTGAACCCCACTGTGCACAACCACAAGTGGACGAAAACTTGGTAATTCCAACAACAGAGCTTGTTGATGACAATATGATGATTTCGACAATGGATCTTGTTGATGAAAATTTGGTAAATCTAGCAACAGAGCTTGTTGATGAAAGTTTGGTGAATCTAACAACAGAGCTTGTTGAGGACAATGAAACTACCATTGGAGCAGTCTATGCTATGGTGAATTCAACAATTAATATTGTTGAAGTAAAATTTGATGAAGGATTGTTGGCTAATGATGAATGGTTGCAGGTGATACAACAAAAACATCATATTGACATGATGTTATTTGGTGAGATAATTCCACTTGAATCTGAAAACCAAGTGGAAGACAACCTATTTGTAGCAACACAAGTTAGTAAAGAAGTTGAAGAGACAGAGAAAGAAATAGAGGAAGAGACAAACAAGGAAGCCCACAAAGAGAAAATAGAGACAAAGGCAAAAGTAGAGCTGGAAGTGCAACAGAAGGAAGCTCTCATTACAGAGCAGAAGGAACAAAACCAATGTGGTTCTGCAAATATTTTTAATTCTAACATTGATTTCCAATGTGTAGGTACACATAATGACTATGAAGAAGAGCTAAATTTCCTTGAAGCATGGCTTGCAACACCATGTCTTGATGAACTATGCATAGAAGTTGTAGAAATGAATGTTGAAGACAACATGCATGATGAAGAAATTAATGAAATTTTCAAGTATTAGAGTCCTAAAGAGATGAAATTATATTATGGTCTGATGTTGCAGCAAATTGATGATGAAAAGTGCACTTCATAAGATAATATGTGGCAACAACCCACATACAAGCCGTTTTAACTTCCTTTCTCAATATGATGTTCGGATAACAAATAAATTGCTTGGTTTATTCAAATTTTCGGAAGTTCATATTGTCGAGTGTGACATTATGGCAATATGTTGACAATTACGGTACCACCATGATAAAATGGGAGAGAAGGAATAATATTTGTTTAATCTTGGGAATCACAACCACTGGGAAAAATCGAGAGATTTTCCATTCACAATCATCTGCACTTGTTGGAAGAAAAAAATGGGTAGTCTTCTACTTTCTCTAGCATTACGAAATGACAATACCACAAGAGCTTAGAATTATGTCAATATCTTTTGGTAGGGTTAATGGCGTCATTAGCTATATTTTAGAGACCAAAGGGAGTCTATGTTTGGGTTTATTTGAATTCTTTATTTTGATTATAGATTTTGGTAATATTTTGTAATTTGGAAAATATGAGTGAAGTCAATTATTTGACTTCATTCTGGTCTGATTTAGTTGGTTCAATTAAATTCTAAATATTTTTAAAATTTACTATTAAATTAAATTCAACTAAATTGAAACATTAATAATAGAATGAATTTTTGTTCCTCTAGTGAACTAGATTGATCATTCTATCACCTTTTTTTTTAAGGTTCCCCATTGGGCTCTAATGTTGTAGCAAACATAAAGAGAGGATTTATTCAATGCTACAACAAAGTATGTTGCATGTATGTGATGAGTTGTTTGCCACATAGATAAAAATTGGGAACTAAAAGAAGGCAGAGTTTGAGGAAAGAAAAAAGCAACCACATGAATGCAATATTTAAGGATATTAATTCTTTTTTTCTTTTGCATTAAAAACAAGGATTTTTAACTATCCAAGTTATAATTCTAGTTAAGGTCGATTTTTGTTATCGGGAAACTAGATAATATCAACATCATGGATTTTTTTTTTTCAATTAATTATATCTAAATTCAAAATATTATATAATGTGATAATTGTGGAGACATCTTCATATTGAAAAAAGAAAAATTCATTGCGTAAAATCATTGTATTTACTAATTCTAGTTGTTTGTAAATAATAGTAGTAGATTGAGGAGATAGCTCTATCTCTCCACACTTTACAAAATGGCATGCATTATCAAACTTAATAGGATTTTTTTTGGTCAATTGATACTTTCTATTAAAAAAACATAATTACATTATTGTAGCAACTAACTATTAGAGGAATTTCCGGTTTCTCATTGACACTATCATGGATTTAAAAGATTAAAAAGAATCACCATGCTTGGGGATAGTCTTCAGAATGAATTTTCTTTCCTCTCTTTCTCACAACCTTGGTCCACCCAACATGAGGCGGGTCGTCCAAAGTAATTTGCAAATTATTGTTGAGCGCTGAAGGAGACTCTTTATCGGTGTCTAAAGATGTTGATTCATGAGAACACTTCATAATTACCAAAATAGAGTTATTTATTTACAAATTCCTATTTACAGGGGTTACTGGGTTCCCCGCTAAGTCCTCATGAGTCTAATGAATAATTATAGTCTAGTCATGATATCTAAAAATCATAACATTTTCAACACCCCCATCCTCTTGGTAACAAATAGAAGAAGTCTCGCCCTCCATAAGGGGCACAAGGATTCCAACTTTTAGATTTGGAATTCCTATTGAGATGTTTCTTGTCGGGATTTAACTGAGGGCATGAATTCTTTAAATGTCCATTTTGATGACAAACTCGGGGACAAAATGCAATATTCTTGTAATACAAAGATTGGGTCGAATGATAATCTCCAATTTTTAAATTTATTTGATATGGAAACCCTTTGTTGATTTAAATTTCCACACAAATTATATTATAGGTGTATAAGCCATGCTATCCTCGAGAAGGATCTATGGCAAGAAAATGAACCAAGGAGTTTTCAATACCCAAAAAAACTAAAAAGTGCCATAGGTGGGCAGGAAAATTGGGAAGCTGAACCCAAATTGGGAGCTTGGTAATAATTGATGTAGAGGGCTCAAAATTTGGAAACCAAGGGGTTATAGATTGACCATATTTTCGCCAGAACTAAAGCCCACCAGTTAGGGCCTTATGGTAATCTTACTAATTCTAGTTATTTGTAAAAAATAGTGGTAGATTGAGGAGAGAGTTCCATCTCTTCAAACTTTGCAAAGAAGGCATGCATTATCAAACTTAATAATTAAAAATACCATCATAACTGTTTTTACAATTGGCTCCCTATAAATATATACTTGTTAGATTACAATTTTTAGAATGAATTATTAATTTTATTATATTAATATATTTAAATATGGAATTTTTTTTTTTTTTTTTTTGGTTTTGTAAATGATACTTTTCTATAAAAAATAAATAAATATCACATTGTTGTACCAACTAACTATCAAAGGAATTTCTTGTTCTTCATTGACACTATCATGGGTTTGAAAGACCAAAAATAATCACCCTGCTTGGGGAAGGTCTTTTGAACGACTTTTCTTTCCTCTCTTTCTCACAAACTTGGTCCACCCAATAAGAGGTGGGTCGGCTAAAGTAATGTGCAAATTATTGTTGACAGCTAAATGAGACTCCTTATTAATGTCAAAAGATGTTGATTCATGAGAACACTTTGAAATACCCAAAGATAGTTGTTTACCAACTGCTTGTTTGCAGGGTTACTGGGTTACCTACTGAGTCCTCATGAGTCTGATGATTAATGAAAGTTTGATCCTAATCTCCCAAAATATTAACATCGTCATCATCCTCATCCTATTAGTCATAAATAGAAGAATTATTTCCCTCCATAGGGGGTGGGACACAAGGATTCCAACTTTTAGATTTGTAGGTTCTATTGAGATGTTTCTTGCTAGGATTTGACTAAGAGCAACAATTCTGTAAATGTCCAGTTTGATGACAAAATCAACATCGAAACACAATAGTCTTATAATCCAAAGATTGGGTCCAATGATAATTTTCGATTTTTAAATTTATTTGATATGGAAACCATTTGCTAATGTCAATTTCCACACAAATTCCTACCATATATGTACAAGACAAGTTGCCCTTGAGAGGGATTTGTGGCATGAAAACAACCCAAGGAGTTTCCAATACCCTGAAAAACTAAAAAGTACCATAGGTGGGCAAGCAAATTGGGAAGCTAAACTGAGATTGGGAGCTTGGTAATAAATACCATAGAGAGGTCAAAATAAAGAAACCAAGGGGTTATAAATAGATCAAATTCGCCCCAAAACCAATGGCTACTAGTTAGGGCCTTCTAGGAATCTTCCGTTAGCGAAAATCACTATAAAAAAACATGTTGAGTAGAATACGACCTTCAACTTCTTGTTATAGGATAAATGAATCCAACTATAAATATCCTCTAAATGTGGCTATAAGCCATTGAAGCAATAGATGAGGCCTGATTCAGTGTAGAGTTGAAGGAAGTCCTATAAGTCTGGGTTAAAAATTTCTATAGAGGGTAAACCCTCCACTTTATCCACCTAGAACACCTTAGGAGTTGACTAAGATAGATGAGAGCTAGGGCCTGTCATAAGGAAATCCTTGAAGGACATGGGACTCAGTGCCGAAGATGCCCCCACCCTCAGATCCACCATTCAGGTAAGAAAAAAGAGAGATGGAGACATCCTTCTTAATATCATAGTTTCTAAGATCCATATCCATCTTCAGTTTTCTCCATTTGAAGAGGAGCCTCAATGAATTGACCAAAATTATTGTAAACTCTTGTATTTTGGCTGCGAGCATGAGTACAACATTATCCTTATTGACCATGATATAGAGGGACTCTCCAGGTATAAACCTGACAAATATAGGGATTTTTGGAGATTAATATCCCCTACTCCTTCTCTTTTTGGCTGGCGCCTTTTATCAACCACCTTATATATTTGATCTCTTGAGCCACTCCCCATGTGGTCTTCTTGTTCAATATTTTGACAAGCTTTTTCTAGGAAATCAACCCTTTAGTGCCCATTCTAGACCATTTCCTAGCTCTTGCATAAACATCACCACAAAGGATATACACATTAACATTCAAGCCAAAGCTCGCATAGACATCACCATTGGGATGAAAAACCCTCAAGCACATGGGATCTCAGTTTGGATTGTGAAATTGGGATCCATGGGTGATGTAACAACTCTGGGTTAAAAGTTCATGTAATAAAGTTAATAAAAGAAAAAAAAGGCCAAGGTCACGGGACACATAGTCCAAGCTGAATGTTGGGAAAAATATCTTAGTGGGTGTTCATTTTGGTTTATTATGGCTATGAAAATTGGCAAAGGAATTGAAAAAGACAAAGAGGAATTAATTGGCAATTTATTTATGAAAATAAAGGAAAATAGGAGAAAAGGGAGATGAAAGGTGACATATTTTCACGAGAAGGAAATTGAATGAAAAATAGAGGAAATTGAAGAAAATAGAGGCCTCAATGATAAAAAGGCTTATGAGAATCAATTCACAACTTTTGGCTGGTTTGGATTTTGTCAGTTTGGATTTGGAATTAGTTTCAGAGAGAGAAGAGCACTAAGAGGAGAAAGCAAGAAAGAAAAGGAAGGCAAAGAAAGGACAAGGAAAGCAAGGGACAAGCAAGGAAAGGTTGGATCAAGCAACTTCAACATAAATACTTGTAGGTAGTAGGTTGCATGTGTGATTTCTTAGCTGGTTTGTGAATGCATGGTACATGCATGTGTGTATTTGGTTCTCTTGCTGTCATTGGCATGGGTTTTTCTAGGTGTGACAATGGTTTCAGCCTTGCCTTGCCATTTCCATATAGCCATGGTGTGATGGGGTTCTTTTATTTGGTTGAGCTTTGGATTACTAGATGGTTTTGGAACTGGGTGAGATGGTCTCAGGAAAATTCTCATAGGGCCTAGGAATCTCTTGACTGGTTTTGGTGGGATTGCAGTAAATTCTAAGGGTGGAGACATGCAAATTATTGAAGGCACCGGTGAAGAAATTCTAAGGCATCCAAGCTTGTTTTGGGCCTAGTAATCCCTTGATCAATTTCAATAGGATTGTGGTAAAGCCTAAGGGTGAAGGCGGTTTAATCTTCAAGAAGCCCTGCTTGTTTATGTATTGATTTTCTTATGTGATCTCTTGACCAGTTTTGGTGGGATCACGAGAGCATGATGGTGGAGGTGGTTTAATCTACGAGAAGCCTTGATTGTTTATGTATTGAGTCCCACATTCATGTTTGGAATATGGCATAGGGGTGATTATGTGAAAGAAAAATTTACTTTAGCTCAATCTATGGTCGGGTGGTATGTGGAAGTCCCTGACTTGGTTGGATTTTGCATATGTTAATAAGAGATATTTTCCTGTTGTATTTCATGAGTATTTATACATGTTATTTTTTGCTTTGATGGCTATTCTATCATGGTTATTATTCTGGTTATAAGCGTGGTTCCATAACAAGTCTAGATGTGGATCTTGATATGTTTGATTTGTTGATGAATGATTATTGAATGCATGGGCTAATAAGTGTTATTGTAGATATTATGACAAGGAATTAGACCTTCTTGATGATTCTCATATAAGTATCAGACCCCTATGTTTAGATATGCATTCATGACCTGTATATTACATGTTCTCAATATGTTTGATGAAATGAATGTCATGGTTACGTCTGGTGAGGTAAATTATTTGATCAAGTTCTATATGTATAGATTTGTCTCAATGTTATTTACCATTCTAGAAAGTCTCATTGAGTTATGGGAAATGACTTGGAGGTTGACCTGGAATTTAGGCTTAGAATCTAGGACTGCACCCTCTGAACTGTGGAATTTAGTTCACAATCGCACCCTGGTAGGCATATGCATGCAGTTGGAGGCCCTCAACTACATGGAGTCCTTTTCATGCATGTGGTTGAGAGCCCAAGTCAGAAAAAAGGCATTCCAACTCAGGGTTTGGGCACTGGGAGTGGTTGCTTGGCTCCTAGGTGTATTGTAGCTCCTGAGGAAGGTTATTAAAGTTATAGTTTGTCAATTCCACTTCCTTAACTATACTTAGGAGGTTGAGTCATGTCATAGCAGCCCTTAGCTCATGTTTACCTTGGTAGGCCAACGAAAGTGGGTCAATTTGGGAGGTGGCGTTATAGATTGTTATCAAAGCATGGTTCAATACTTGGTATGGATTGGTGAAATGTGTTTGCCATGCATGCATGTCAGTGTCTATGTGGTTGTTATGCATGTAGTATCATTTTTATAACTGTCGTGCATGAGGTCATTGTATGCAATTGGTGTTGTCATGCATGATGTCGATATATTGATATGATTATGTATATACACATATCATGCTAATCTAGACTGAATTTGCAGATGACATAGCCTCCCCTGAACTTCACTGAGTTATGTTGGTTTTGTATTTGGTTAGCTAACATGGTATGTTTGCAGGAAGAAGAAGATCAAATATGATTATAAAAATGGTGTATTATAGTTCACGATACTATCCTTACAGATCATATGACATAATGTACATAGTGAGAAGTTTAAAAGAAAAGATAATAAGTTACAAAGAAAATAATGACATGATAATTTAGTCACAAGAGAGACTTTCCATGGCATAGGAGAAATAAGCAGAGATCAATGCAATTATCGTTTAGAGTTTTTTAGCCTTGCAGAGACATGGACAACCATAGATAAATTATGGAAAGGAGCACATGACTAATGGGGTATATGGTAATAGGTCTCATGGTGGGCACATGTTGGATATGGATGACACAATCATAAATGGAAGGTTCTTGGATACACATGATAAGAGAGGCAATGGATATGGGTTCTACTCTAGTTTTGGTTCAGACAGGTATCACGTTCATCATCACCATCATCCTTATAGGAGTTGTCATGCGGAAAGAGTTATTTTTGCGGACAAAGCTAACCTCCCTAGGAGTCTAAGACTCTCTAGTGACAAACAAACCAAACAAGAGCAATCCTTCTCTAAACACACATTATTCTA
>APFE030021027.1:4120-15574 GCA_000404065.3 Pinus taeda
ATACTTTTGCTTTCTACAAAATGTTTTCCCATATTAAAAATAAAAAATGTAAAGAGGGTGAAGTCCTAAAAAAAAATCAAAGGACTAAGAGAAAAGGATAAAAAAAAGAAAATAAAATATGAACCCCACCGAAAAGAGATAAAAATAGATTCTGAAAGTGATGAAAATTCAAATGCCACTACTTTTTACTTTGCTTTGAAAAATAAGATTGTGTGCATCTTGTCAAAAATTCCACAATCCATGATGGTCAAAACGTTTAATCTTGATTCATTCATGCTTTAAATTTCATGCTCATAGATAGAGAATAAAGATCTAGCCAAACTGTTTAATCTTGGCAGATCAATAGTTAGGTAGAGAATAATAATGAGCTCAAAAGTTTAATCTAAGCCATTGGAAAGTCATAAGGTTATAATTATATAGTTTGCTTACAAAAGAAAAGAAATAAAGGGTCAGCAAGCTCAAATGCACCCAGTAAATGAAGAAAAAATGTTAGGGTAAATGATGTGTAGGCAGAAGTAGTTTTCACGGGGCATGGAGAGCATCAATTCACTCATTTTGTATTACTAACTGTCCTCCAAACTCATTTTCCCTTGTAAAAAAACCCCTTCCCTATTCATTTCCCCTTGTTCTAACACATTCCCCTTCCTAATTTTTCCCATATTCTAACCCTTTCCCTTTCCTAAAAACCTTTTCCCTAGCTTAAAAACCCATTCCCATCATTAAAACCCTCCATTAAGGTAATCATGCCCCATGCAAAAATCCCCCCCGATATTATTTAACTCATCCCTAATCTATTTCTAACATTCGCTCTCATATTTCCCCAAGACCCCTTTATATTATTTTAACCTATAGTTTTGATATATATATTCCCTTCCATATAATCCTAAACCACACTATATTAAAACTTTGCAATATGTATGATACCCCTCTGCATACAATATCCCCAGGTCCCACTCTATTTAAACTCCCAGTATCATTTAAAACCCATCCTATCTATAACCTGACCCCAAACCTTGACTCATCCCTCACAACTTCGCCATGCGATAACTGTCTGATCACCCACCTCGAGATCCAACGGCCTGAATCCCATATTGCGTGCTCCAACATCCCGCCTTTAACCTCCCAAAAGAACGTGAGATTAGCAGTTTTTCCCGCTTGACTTTTTGCTACGTGGCAACCCAGCGTTATATCGCGTCCTCTAAAATAATAAACCCATACCACTCAAAAGCAGTGTGATAAACCACCTTAGTGCGTTATATGAAACTGCCCTGCTATTCAAACTTAACCCCATGCCCAAAGATTAACCATTGATTGGTTAAAAACAAAAGAAGCCACCCTTTCCAACCTTTTCACTATTATTTTGCTAGCGGTTTCAGAAAGAACCTTTGCTGACATATTCTAAAGCCCATAAAATCTGTTGAACCATTTTAAGCCATTTACGACTAGAAGACATTGTAGAGTCCAATTTGAAGCAACATAAAGGCCATTGAAGCCTTTGAAAGCCTCCGCTACCCCCAGAGAACCCTTCTACATACAAAAGCTTCATTTTCCAAGTATTCCTGAATTGTCGAAAGCCTGTACTTAAACTTTGCGCAGCATTTCTAATAGGTTAATCAATTGAACCATTTTAAAAGCCTTACCAACCTAAAGAAAACCATTGTTGCATCCAAAACCCTTTTTGCAAACTGTATTCACGTTTTCATAATATTCAAAGGTCCTAAGCATACTTCTTAAGCCGGATAGTGATAAATTGAGTAAAATAAACAAATTTATGGCTTCTCAAACCATTATGGATCCAACACTCCTGCAAATTCCTCACATAGATGTTGGCCACCTCCCATTGTCCTATAGAGATTTCTAGATCAAATATACAACCTTGCCTAACAATCTATTAAAACTCCACTATTGGAGCAAAGATAAATAACTCAACCAAAATGATGATATTCAACTATGGGAGTCAAATTTACCCAAATACTTGTTCCCACAGGTATACCAATTCCTTGAAATCATCCACCTATGCCAACTCTACTGTATCCCAAGTCAAAGAGCCATAATTTCTCCTAACCAGCAAATTTTGTTCACAATCACTATAGGATCAGTAAATGAAATGTTTTAGATCCATCCAAAGCCTAATTAAGCCACATTTTCTATTGAAAACCTACTTGATCTATACATAAAGTTGGACCTTCCCAAGAGATCCCAAATTTTTCAGACTTTCCTCCTAGAAAAGGTCCAAGTTCCTATAGACAGCCCTCCATATTCTGCCACCATTTTCTCTGAGAAAGTCAGATAGATTGTAACCATGTTGTCCTGTATTCTAGGATATACCACTGATGAACATGTAGATGAGCCTATAATTGGTTTCCTTTCTATTTTTTCCCAGGAAACCCTCTAGCTACAGTTTTCAATTTTGCCCAATTCTTAGCAGACAAAATCCATGATCAACTGGTCAGATTTCTAGATGAAAGAGTATTCAATTACTCTTCAGTATTGTTCCATATGTTTCTATACTTCCAGTCACAAAGGTTTACATTTAACATCCAAAAACTGGACACTAAAGGGAATCCTAGATTTGTTATCTTTTGGACACCCTTAATCCAAAAATATTACATTGTTTTCAGCTACAAAGATTCCATTGATTCATTTGTTCACTGAGTGCTTAACATGCTAAGCAGTAGCAATCAACTGAGTGTTAGTGATGAAATAAAGAAAGTTTTACAGTTGTCCAAACACAGTAGAACAAGAGACTGATATTTATACCAGAACTACACTGAAATTAGGGTAGATGGATGTCAACTCATTCCATATAAGCTTCCCAAATATCTTCCCATGATGATATTTGCACTAGAATATATCAGGCAAATCATAAATTCAAATGATGTTAATTTTCTATCAGCTAGGAAGAAAACACAGTTTAATATCAAGAACAAGCTTGGTCCTTTTATCTTCAATAATAAGGGTGTTCGAGAGGAAGCAAAAAGATGTTTACCAGAGATGAAGTTCAGTGATAGTTTCAAATGGCAATATGATCCTTTGAGTGCCATAAACAAACTAAGGCTGAAGTTTAAAATTAGCCCTTTTATACATGACTCCAGGCTCGAGATTGAAAGATATAATAACCAGTCAGAGTGGTTGGAAAACACCTTACTGGATATGGAGGAGAAGATAGATACTAGTTCCATTCTACATACTCCAGCCCTAAAAAAAAAAATTGTAAAAATGACTAGAGAAGAAGGTTCTTCCTCAAACAAAGATAAAAAAGATAACAAATTTGAAATAATGTACAAAAAAAGAAAATAGTTGAATCCTGTAAATGATAAAGAAGAAGAAATTGATTCAATTGAGATCATTGATACTGACACTGTCATTAAAGAAAATGCACCTCCTTCAGTTTCAAAGGAAACTCATTAGCCTTCAACTTCTAGTGATGATATCATCTAAAAGCAGCATATTGTTGATGTCTCTTCATCACGTCAACCAAAGGATAGAGATATCGACATCAAAGAAATATACAAATATATTAAGGCCAAAAGCGAAGAAATTAAAGTTGAAATATATTCACAATACTTGAAGCAGACTCCTTGAGGCCATAACAGATTACTTTTTGCATTTGATTATAAGATAGGAAAAATGCAGATGACCTTTTTGTAGCCCACGATACAACATCCTAAGTCAGCAGCATATTACAAAAAGATGGATTATGAGATTTCTGCCAATGATGTTCATCCTCTAGACCATATAAAATTTCATAAGAAAGCAGGAGAAATAATGTACTCAACTATGACTGACAAAGCTATCAGTGCCCAAAAGCTTCACAATTATTTGGAAAATGTAAAAGTATAGTTGAAGCTACAAAAAGCATGCTCACAGGCTACAGATAACATAATTAAATCCCTTAAAGATTTGGCTATTGAAATGGGATATGATTCAAAGAATGTCAAAGGTGCAGAAGAACTCATTAAGAAAAAGAATGTAGATATTGCTGCATTGGAGAAACAACTTAAATTGCCTCCTACTAAACATCTAGAGACCAAGGAAGTTATAAATAATCAAAACCAAAAAAATGAAATGAGGAACCTCATTCTTTAGTTAACTGCTCAACTAATTGAAATGGAAAATGAGATGGATAAGTTAGTTTAGGAGAAAAAGGCCAGCATGGAAGCAGTTACTGTCACTACTATTCCTACAGTGACTACAACAGTTCCTTCTACTTCAACAATTGCAGTAGCTACAAAACTTCCCACTACATCAGCAACTACATCAGTTATAGAATCATCTACAACAATAGCTCATCCTAGTGATGTAGGTAAATTAATCAGAGGTATGTAGGATATGTCCATCCAAAACAAATGAAATAAATAGACCTAAAGATCAAATAAAAAGTTTAGAAGATGAAAAGAACTTGGTACAAATCATGCATAAAGATGAAACACAGAAGTGAAATCGATTGACTGAAAGAATACAAAAGTTAGAGAAAGAGTTGACATTGAAAGAACCGTTTTCCCAAGAAAAGTAACAGTTGTGGGCCAATATCATTAACTTAGTTTATGATATTTGACCTTCTATACAAGTGATATTTGAGCATAATAATTTGGTCAAAGAAGTTGGTGAGGCAATTCAAAGGATAAGAGCTGAACTTGGAGATAAGCTAGAAGAAGCCTCAAGAATAATCCAGTTCCTTAATTCAAAAAACAAATATGAATTGCAGGAGCTTGGAATAACTGATAGAATAGGAACCATACTAGAAGTAAAGAAAGTAATCACCAAAAGGAATATGATGATACACCTTGAGGAGAAATTCCAAATAATGGAGCTAGCAATAGCCAGATTCATGGTCAGATTCAATGTTTTGAGGCAGAAAGGTCTTCCTAATCGATTGGTGATTAATGACAAGTTGATGAAACAGGAAGATTATGACATGAAAATCATAAAAGTGGCCAATGAACAGTCCAACAATTCCTCCATGAAAGGAATTCCTACAGTAAATGTGTTGTATTGGACTTTTGAGAACCCCTTTTACCTCCAACATGAGGTAAAACATATCTTTACAAACAAGCATAATTTTGCAAAGTACACAAAAACTGATGAGATCTTAAGAAGAATGGTAAAGATTAAATTAACAGATGGAGAGACTTGGGAAAAGTTGAATGACTTACTGTGAAAGGTAAAACAATGAAAATAGATCAGTTAAGTTAAAGAGTAAGATATCAGCTAAGTCAAAGAGTATCATATGAAAAGAAGAGTTTAAAGGTTGAAGACAGAGTAAAGGGACAACTAGCGTAAGAGCAACAACAAAAGAGAGAAAGCAACAAAATATCAAATCAGCAAACAACAAAATCAGTAAAAGTAGGGAAAACTAGCCTTTTAGTCTCCTAGATGTCTCTATCTTCTTGCATAAAGATATTTCTTTTTCCTTGAATAATTCCTAAATTAGTTTTAGGATATTTTGTAATAGTTTTTGTATAAATACTTCACAATTTGAAGTATTGAGGGTGGATTGTTGAACTTTTCTATGGTTGTATTGATCTGAAAGCTAAGGGTTTATTGTAACATTTTCAAGTCAGTAGACCGGACAAGTAATAAAGGCATTTCATTACAGGATTCATGTGTTGGGCAAGTTTAGTTAAGTATCTTTCAATTGTTCAACTTGTTATTTTCTTAAGTATTCCATAAACTTACATGTTTTCCAAATTTAAATGTAATAACTTGAATGTTATTAAAAAATTTGTTTGAGTACACTCTATCGTGAACAATTATTCATTTTGATATTTTCTTTTGTTATCTAGAGTAAGGAATTCTTCATTGCTCCCTAGTTTCTATTGACCTCTTTCATTTTCCCCATTATCCGGTTTGAGGAATCCTTAATTGCTCCTTGATCCCAATTGAAAACCACTTCACTGTTCAGCCTAAAAGATCTGAATTTGCTCAGCTACCTTGCCCTATGGACAATTCCTTTAGAACTTGATTAAGCCCTGTTTTCTCAACATTTTGACTCCATAGCCCAATGGTAAAAAGACATTTATCTATCCATCGAAATCAATGATTCCACCACCAAATCGAATCAAAACACAACGTAACTTAAGTATCTAGCCTAAAATCAATCAATTCAACAAAGTTAAATTATTAAGAGAGAGCCCTCTCTAAGCATTAGGAAGGCTAGATCCTGATCTGAAAAAGTAGGTTTGTCGTTACCTCTATTATTTCTTTAAAAACAAGATGACAACTGTAGGGAAATTTTAGAGTGATAACATATTGGCGACCATACTAGGGAAATCAATCCTCAGTTTAATAAACCTTAAAGGAAATCCTAAATCTCATCTTTTCACCTTAAGGCCATTTTAGGGTTGTCAAAAGTTTCTTTAAAAAGATAAAAAATTTAAAATTCTCGCTTCTAAAAGAACATACTATACCAGGGCACATCTAGATCCAAACCCTGCTATAATTTTTGATAATCCAGACAAAATATTAAGAAAAAGCAATAAAGTAGAAATTCAAGACTGCATTAGTCAGCTAATCAGAGCAAATTCACTTCCTAAAGAGTTATCAAACATAGAGGATCTTAAATTTGATTTATCATTTGAGCATTCTTTGTTGCGTACCAAATCTCAAAGTTCAGTTCATGATATTTTAATAGACCCTAATTTTATTCAATTTATTGAATCAAAGAAGAATACTATACATCCTAATTTAGATCAACATGTTCTAGACACTTTTGACTAACTTGATGGCTTATCCTCAAATTTGATAAGGCACATAGACGAAGCCTATTTTCAATAGTCAGTTGAATTAGCTACCCTAATTGCTGCTACTCCTAAGCCTTCTACCATTCCTTCAGAGTCTGTAAACTCAACTTTATTTAGTACCACCTCATCTATTATTTCCAGTACACTTCATTCCACAGAATCGTTCATCCCCAAGCTTCCACTTTCGCCCAGAGTTTTATTTCCACCTCCAAATACTTCAAGTTCATCTTCTAGCACTTCTACTACACTTTCTAGCATTTCAAGATCATCTGTAAGCCCTTCAAGTCCATATTCAAGCGCTACCGCTTTACCTCCTACCCAAGCTAGAATCGTAGACATGACTACCAGATATGCTCCTTTGACCTTAGCAGCTCAAGTACAAGCCATGACCCAAGATTATGAGAGTAAAATATCTCAGTTTGATGGTACTGGTCAATATACTGCACAACAACATGTAAATACAATGAATTATTATTTTTAATTACTTGAAATTGATGAAGAAGATGTACAAATGAGAATATTTGCACAAACACTAGTAGGAGATGTCAAGAAATGGTTTAAATCTTTACCTACTGGTGATACTTTTGATTTAACTATTTTCCATAGATTTTTTATCAATAGATGGGAAAGGAAAAAAAATCCTTTACAAATATTGTTTGAATATGAAAACATTAGAAGAGCTCCTAATGAATCTATTCAGGACTATTGTAATAGGTTTAATAGTTTCTATAATGCAATCCCTGCAAATATCAAATCTCCACCAGACTTGGCACTGATCATATTTCTTGATGGTTTTGACACTGATATGTATTACCGACTGAGAGAAATAAATACTCCAACTTTAGAATAGATGCAGAGTGATGCAGTTAGTGTAGAAGCAAACTTGTTGGCTAAAAGAGCTAGAATGAGCAATGAAAGGAGAGTTACCATTAAAGAAGAACCATCCACTTCAGATGTTAAGATAGATACTTTGGCTAAAAGTTTAGAAAGGTCAATGGATAGATTAGAGAATATGGGAAGAAAACCTTAGTGGGAAAATCAACAAGGACCTCAAATCAGAAACCATAACTTTAGGAAAAATCCTAATACTGGAAAATAAAAAGAAGGTACATCCGATCAATCAATTAGGCCACCTTTCTAGGAAAATTATGTTAAAGGTTCACAATAGCTTGAAGAAGACTAGGACATCCAGATACACTTCATGGGAGTAAACAACGAGGATTCCATTTTTATTACTCAGGAAGAATAGGAATTATACATGTTACAACAATTACAATTAGAATCCAGAGAGTCCTTTGACAACAAGCAAGGCTATGAATCTGCTATCTATGAAGTCCACAAACAATATAGCCTTAGAAGAAAAAATAGCACAGAACTTCCTACTAAGAAATTAGTCCAAACCCAAACTAAGAAAATAGTAGAAGCTCATGTGACCAAAGTTTTGCAAATTCTACCTAGAGGAACCCACAACGATTCGAGCCCAAAAATTGTAGATATAACTTCAGCTGAAACTCAAACTTCAACTGCTACTCAAACTCTTCCAAACAAGAAAATTGAAAGAAAAACTTTGATACACAGACTAAATTACCAAGTGTTGGTAAAGAAGACAAAAACACACAAACCCAAATTGCTAAAGATAAAATCATTCAACTAGGAAAGACTCAAATGCCATTCAATATCAAAATCGAGATAGTCAAATTGAAAATACCAGTTCCTTTAACAAAGATGGTGAAAAAGGAATCATACAAGGCACAAATTACTGAAACACTTGACATAGGTGAAGGCAAAGATGCTATAAACCTTAATGATGATCAACCTGAGTTATTATTTGGTCCAGAGGTGAATGGCAAACATCAATAAGGGGGTATTCCTCCATTCTACATTAGCTTAAACATTCATGATAAAATCCTGCATAATGTTATGTTAGATTCAAGAGCATCTCATAACCTAATGCCTAAAGCAGTCATGGAAAGATTAAACCTAGACATCACTAAACCTTAGAAGGACTTGTCTTCCTTTGATTCTAGTTAGGTCAAATGCCTAGGCTTGATAAAAGATCTGTGTGTAACTCTAGTCCAATGCCCAACAAAAAGTATTGTTATGGACATAGTAGTTGTTAATATTCCACCTAAATATGGTATTTTGTTATCTCGCTGATGAGGAACAAAATTACAAGGATCTCTGCAATTAGACATGTCATATGCTACCATTTATCTATTTGGACAACAAAGAAATCTTTATAGAGAAACCTTGATGAAATACATGGTAAGCAGTTCAGAAAGACCACATAATTACCATATTTATTCCATGCATTATGATCTGGACTCAATTATCTTGTATAATTCAAAAAATAAGAAAAATGAAATCACAACTTTAGAAGAAAAAATAAAGAACCTGACAGTGATAATATATTTCATGAATCTTGGTGGCACCTAGATTTTGATTGTTCAGTGAACAGATTAGGAGTAGGTGCAGGAGTTTGGATTCATAACATGAAAAATAATCATTCTGAAGGTCATGCCTTTAGATTAAACTTCAAATGCACTAACAACATGGTAGAGTATGAAGATTTAATGTTAGGATTGCAAATTGTAAGAAACCTTGGAGCCAAGATAGTTTCTATCATGGGAGTCTCAGAATTGATCATAAAACAAATTAAAGGAGAGTATTGTGTAAATAATCCTAGACTGAGCCAATACATAGAAACTGTTCTAGATTTGATTAAAGAACTTCTTGAAATTGATTTTACTATTATTCCAAGGAAACAAAACATGCAAGCTCACAATTTTGCTACTTTTTCTAGGACTTGTAGATTACCTTTTCCTCCCAATCACCAGTGCACTATAGATGTAAGACACAGGCCTATTATACCTGATAATCTGAAGTATTGGCAGATTTTTTCACAAGATTCTCAAATATATAATTTTATGAATGCTAAAATAGAATAAATAGTAAATGATTATTCTGAGATTTTAAACCTTAAAAATAACTTTTTTCCTAAGGGATTAGCCCCATTAGAAGATTTTTTCAACTCAAATTATGTAGCTAGAAAACCAAAAATGGAGCCTTTAAGATCATACATAGAAGAATGTAATATAGGAACAGAAGAAAAACCTAAGATTATTAAATTATCCAAAGCATTACCTCTAGCTGAAAAGATGAAATACAAAAGTTTGTTTAAAGAATTTCAAGATGTCTTTGCCTAGACTTATGAAGACCTCAAATCTTATGACACTACCATTATTCAACATAAAATACCCATCAAAGAAGATCAGAAACCTTTTAAACAAAATCTTAGGACAATTAATCCAGTTCTTATGCCATTGATTGAAAAAGAAGTAGAGAGGATGTAGGAGGCACAAATCATAGCGCCAATTACGTATTCAGATTAGGTCTCTAATTTAGTCACCAATAGAAAGAAAATAAGAGAAATCAGACTCTGTGTTGATTTCAGAAACTTGAACAAAGTATCACTGAAGGATAACTATCCCCTCTCAAAAATGGACCAAATTTTACAAAGGGTGGTAGGATCATCTAGAATCTCATTACTTGATGGGTTTTCTAGATAAAATCAAATCCTAGTCCAACCCAAAGATCACCACTCCTGGGGAACCTTCATGTATTTAAAAATGCCCTTTGGATTGATGAATGCCAAAGCAACATTCCAAAGAGCAATGGACATATATTTTGCAAAAGAAATCCATGAATTTTTAGTTACTTACCAAGATGATATCATAGTGTTTTCCAAATCCGTTAATGAACATCTAGATCGTTTGAGAAGAGTTTTTATTAAACGTAGAAAATTTGGCATTTCTTTGAATCCCAAAAGGTCACTCTTTGGACTAGAACAAGGTAAACTCTTAGGACACATAATTTCAAAAGAGGGCATTATAATTGATCCAGCTAGAATAGAAGCAATCCTAAACATCAACCATCTTAGGAACACTAGAGAATTGCAATCATTCTTAGGTAAAATAAATTTTCTTAGAAGATTCAATTATAACTTAGTAGAGCTAAATAGATGTTTGAATAACATGTTGAGGAAGGATTCAACACTTAATTGGACAGTAGAGGCCAAGCAGTCTTTTGAAGCAATCAAAGAAGCCCTTACTAAAACACCTATCCTCATAAGTCCCAATTTCAACAAAGACTTCATAATTTTTTCATTTTCTTCAGAACACACTATTGCAGCAGTATTGTTGGAAAACAATGATGTGGGTTATGGACAACCCATCACCTTCTTTAGTAAAGCTTTGAGAGATGCTACACTAAAGTATAATATAATAGAAAAGCAAGCACTTGCTTTAGTGAAAGCCATAAAGGATTTCAGAGTATATATTTTGTACTCTCACATAATAGTATATGTTCCAAACTCAGTTGTAAAGGACATTCTAACTCGGAATGGGCCTGACGGAAAAAGAGGCAAATGGATTGCCACCATACTAGAATATGACATTGAGATCAAGCCCACAAAGTTGATTAAAGGCCAATCTTTAGCCAAACTCATGGATGAATCAAACTATTGAGCCTTAGACATAAATTTCATTGCTGTTGTAGATGATCATGAAGAGATGGCAACTCCAAAAATCAGTGAAGATTTCATAGATTCACCCTGGTATGCAAACATTATTTTCATTTTTCTCAACTTACAACCTCATACTGACTTATCTAGAACCAAAAGTAGATTCCTAAAGATGAAAGCAATGAAATA
>APFE030021035.1:0-12216 GCA_000404065.3 Pinus taeda
GGACTGGTTGTTCGAGGTGGACGTAGCCCAAACTGGGTGAACCACGTATATCTGTGTCTCTCTTGTTTTGTGCGTTTTATGTGTTTATATTTCTGCAATATTTTATGTGTTCCATTGCTCCGTAATATATATAATATTCTAACAACTAGTATCAGAGCCGAAGGTCTATTTGGCTGATAAACTCGCAGGAAAGAAGGGTTCCTAGTTCGAGTGGGAGAAATGGCGGAAAATGGTAAGTTTAGGATCGAGAAAATTAACGGCCAAAACTTCTCACTGTGATGGAAGATTATCTGTATCAGAAAGATCTATAACTACCATTGGGCGGAAAATCAAAGAAGCCGACAAATATGGAAGATGAAGAATGGAACCTTCTCGATAGAAAGGCACTCGAAACAATACGGCTATGCCTTGCAGCGTCGGTCGCCTTCAACATTTCGAAGGAAACAACGACAGAGGGTTTGATTAAGCCGTTGGAGAAACTATATGAAAAACCCTCGGCCTCAAACAAGGTATTTCTTATGAAACGGTTATTTAATATGAAGATGTCGGAAGGTGGATCTGTTGCAGATTATTTAAATGATTTTAATACTGTTATAAGTCAGTTATGTTCTGTAGGGGTAAACTTTGATGATGAAGTTAGAGCTCTGTTATTCTTGTGCTCATTACCAGAAAGTTGGAATGGTTTGGTAATGGCCATTAGTAACTCCGTTCTGGATCTAGTACTTTAAAGTTTGATGATGTTGTCGGTGCTATCCTTAGCGAGGAAATGCGACGGAAAAGCTCCGGTGAGACATGGGAAATTCTTTGAGTGCAGAGTCTAGAGGAAGAAAAATGGAAAGAGGAAAGAGCTCAGGATATCGCAGTAAATCAAGGAAAGGCAGATCCAAGTCCAGATCGGGGATAGTGTGCTGGAAATGCGGAAAGAAAGGAAACCTAAAGAAAGACTGTAGATCTCGGAAGGGAAAAGAAGGATATTCACAGCAAGAAAACAATCATGAAGCAAATGTGACAGGTGAGGTGTTACAAGATGCTTTGATTCTTTCTTTCGAAAATATTACTGATTCCTGGGTGGTAGATTCAGGGGCCTCATTCCATGCCACACCTGATAAGAAATACATTCATGACTATGTTCAAGGAGATTTTGGACAAGTTCGTTTGGGTGATGATAAACCCTGTAAAATTGTTGGAATGGGTAAGGTTCTTGTAAAACAACAGAATGGAAACCAATGGCTACTAAAGGAGGTAAGGCATGTTCCAAATCTAAAGAAAAATCTGATTTCAACAGGGCAGTTAGGCGGTGAAGGTTGTGTGACAACTTTCACAGATAAAGCTTGGAAGGTCACCAAAGGAGCCCTGGTAATAGCAAAAGGCGAAAAGGTTGGTACATTGTATTTATGCAATGGTATTTCTAACTCTGTTAATGCTTTAACTTCCAAAGGAGCAGATGCAGCATTATGGCATCATAGCTTGGACACATGAGTGAAAAAGGAATGAAGATTATTCACTCAAGGAATTTGTTACCGGGTTTGAAGAATGTTGATTTGGACTTCTGTGAGAATTGCATTTATGGAAAACAAAAGAGAGTCAGATTTCTCAGAGTTGGGAAAGAAAAGAAGAATGAAAAATTGGAGCTTGTGCATACAGATGTATGGGGACCTGCTCAGGTATCACCTCTCGGTGGCGATCCCTACTAGCCCACAGGGATTGACAATCAAACAAGAAAAACTGCATTTATTGTATTAACAATAAATATGATGTATTTGATACGTTTAAGAAATGGAAAGCTTTGGTTGATATTGAGACAGGAAAGAAATTGAAGTGTCTTAGATCAGACAATGGAGGTGAATATTGCAGTAGAGAGTTTGATAGGTACTATTCAGAGCATGGAATTCGCAGAGAGAAGACAGTTCCAAGAACACCACAAGAAAATGGTGTGTCAGAAAGGATGAACAGGACAATCATGGAGCGTGCAAGGTGCATGAGATTGCATGCACGATTTCCTTTACAGTTTTGGGCAGATGCTATAGATACTACTGTTTATCTAATAAACAGAGGGCCTTCAAGTTCCTTGGATGGTGGTGTTCCAGAGGAAGCATGGACAGGTAAAAAGGTAAACTACTCTATTTTAAAGCCTTTTGGCTGTGAGGCCTTTGTCCATATTGATAAAGAAAATAGAACAAAGCTTGAAGCAAAGTCAAAGAAATGTACCTTTATTGGATATGGTGTTAATGATTTTGGTTATCGCTTATATGATTATGAAAATCACGAAATCATTAGGAGCAGAGATGTAATATTCAATGAAAAGGTCTTGTATAAGAATCAGTTGCAGGAAAAGAAACAGGAAAAAGAAAACAAGGAATACACAGTCCTTGATGAAATCACTGAAAAAGTAAAGGTGCCTGAAAGTAATAATAATCAACAACCACAACAACAACAACCACCACAACAACAACAGACACCACAAACACTTGAAAGTGGTGTTAGAAGATCTACCAGGATAAGTAGACCCCCTGAACGATACTCTCCTTCATTATATTATTTATTGTTGACTGATTCTGGTGAACCCGAATGTTATGAAGAAGCAATGCAGGTTGAAAGCAGGAAGAAGTGGGAGTTAGCCATGGAAGAAGAGATGGACTCCTTAATGCATAACCAGACTTGGGACTTAGTCAGGTTGCCTACAGGTAAAACAACATTGCGGAATAAATGGGTTTACAAGTTGAAGGAAGAAGATGGAGGAAAATAGAGCTACAAAGCTAGACTTGTGGTGAAGGGTTTGCACAGAAGAAAGGTATTGATTTTGATGAAATATTTTCTCCTGTTGTTAAAATGACTTCAATCAGAACTATTTTAAGTCTTGTAGCAGCTAAAGATTTGCATCTTGAGCAGTTAGATGTAAAGACAGCCTTTCTCCATGGGGATTTGGAGGAAGAGATATATATGCAGCAGCCACAAGGATATGAAGTGAAAGGGAAGGAGAAACTTGTGTGCAGGTTGAAGAAGAGCTTGTATGGCTTAAAACAGGCTCCAAGGCAGTGGTATCTAAAATTTGACAAGTTTATGTCTGAACAAGGTTATACTAGATGTCACTCTGATCATTGTGTTTATCTGAAAAAGCAAAATGATGGCAGCTATATTATATTGTTATTGTATGTAGATGACATGCTTGTTGCAGGATCTAACATGCAGGAAATAAATGTGCTCAAAAGAAAATTGGCAAATTCATTTGCAATGAAGGATTTGGGAGCTGCAAAACAAATCCTTGGTATGAGAATAACTAGAGACAGGAAAAATCGTAAATTAACATTGTCTCAGAATGAGTACATACAAAAGGTGTTGAAAAGATTTAATATGCACAATGCAAAACCTGTTAGTACACCTTTTTCTACCCATTTCAAACTTAGTAAGTAAATGTGCCCAAAGACCCAAGAAGACGTGGATTATATGTCTAAAGTTCCATATGCATCAGCAGTTGGAAGCTTAATGTATGCAATGGTCTGCACAAGGCCTGATATTGCACATGCAGTGAAATCTCCTCTCAGTATATTGTTCTCTCTTTGATCATCTGTGCTCTGATACCATGTAGAATTTTGTAGAATTTTTCTACGAATCGGTTAGCTTTGATACTATTTAGAATTTTTTCTACAAATCAGCTAGCTCTAATACCATGTAGAAATTTCCCACTTGTAGATGACCTGGTAATGCAATGTACGAAAGCAAAACACTTTATCTACTTCTACAAACAATTTAGTGGAAGCTTAATCAACCATGAGCAACATCAATAAGAACACATATAATTGATAAGAAGGAATCAATCACACATAACACAGAAGAATTTACCCTAGGAAAGCACCTGCCTAAAACCCCATCTCTGTATTATCGTACAAGTGGAAATATAGTCTGGATTACACAAAGCCTTAGCTCCGAAGCTATCCAGCTCTCAGTACAATCCCTCTGTTGCTCATACACAGTCAAAGGCTTCTCACAAACCTTCTCCTCTGCCCTCCAAGCCTCCTATTTCCTTGGGGTCCAGTGATGTCACATGTGTGAATTCGCCTCTTCACACACTTACTAACCTCTGATCTAATTGCACAAACATGAAGGACATAAATCCTCATCATGAATGAGCTTCCTTTATAGGAAAAATATTCATCCAACTGATAGTACACTGTCCTTTCTCTGATCTCAACTGGGTCTCTGACAGAACTGACATGCATCAGTTATTCATGAGTGAATACACAATTATCTGAAAATAACAGTTGTCACATGCATGCAAGCATCGACAAACTGTATCTCATTAATTTAATAACTTGTTAAATTAATCTAATTGAACTTGACTAAGTTAAACTACGTCAACTGATCCTCTCAATATAGAACTCATCCTTAATTCCTCAATGAGTGGAGCAAATCAAGGACACATTCCCCAATCAGTGGAGAAATTATTGCATGTTCTCACAAAGACTTCAAGTTTGATTTTCCTTAACTAATTAACTCATGGAGAATTAATTAATTAATATTCAAACTGCTGGTAAGACCAAATTCGAATTTTACTTCCTATTTTAGACCAGGCACTGTATAAAAATAGGAATCCAACTTGAACTGCTAAAAATAGAACTTCTATTTTTAGCACTTCCATTTTTCATTCCCTGTTGCCCAATCCAACACTGATGCCCAAAATGTTATTTTTAGCACTTCTATTTTTAGCAATTTCTTGTTGCCAATTTTCAACACTCCCTCCAACAAGAAAGGCTTCCTCTCGAACCCGGTCCTGTACCTCTGGAATGTTCTGTATGCAACACATCTACCAAGTGTGGTTGCTCCAGCAACTCTCAGAACAAAAAAAACTCCCAACTGACCACTCTGTTGGGCTAGAAACATACTCTGATGGTGAAGCTCTACTTGCTGCTGACAAGTGCTCCCTCTCTGACCTCTACACTATTGCAACATCTCCATGCATCTCGCACTGTTGCAGCCTTCTCTGTGCTACCCTGCACAGTGCAACACACTTGTGCCTCTCGCATTGCTACAGTCTGCATGCTTTGCACTGTCCTAGGATTCCCTGCACCGTAGCTCTCTCTGCCGCTCTATCCACATTTGTCTCTACCCAATCAGTCAGTTCCTACTACTCCACATTGGGGCTCCCATAGCAAGGTCTCATCTAAGAGGTTGGGTACCTCAAGGATCCTGCCCCTCCTCCTTGGGACGATCACTCCACATCCCCACCTCCTTGGGATGATCATTCCACATCGCCCCACCTCCTACCTGGAGGTATGGTTGCATGTGATCCCTCTGCCTGCCTGGCTCGAAGTTCCCCCCTATTAGAGATCTCTGCATGAGTAAATGTCTCTACTCAATCTCCTTTCAGCTTCCCCTGTTGTGGCTGCTCCACAACCTCCTGAAGCAGCTGCACTAATCGTGGCTCCTCCATAATTGTTTGAGACTTCTTTTGGCGCTGCATGTTGAGAGGTAATATAATCTCCCTCTCAACCACCAAGGCTCTAATCTTTGCCTTGCTCCTCAAGGCTTTGCATGCATCTTGTACCTCAAGTGCATAGAGGTTCTTGGTTAGCACACCAATCTATTTCCACTTTCCCGTCGTCAAGAAATTTTCTAGAAAAAGAGTTGATTTTAAATCAACGATATCTCCCTCATCCGAACTCCGATTTAGCTGGATTTTTTTTTTTTGGATATTTTTCTGCAGGGAATCCAAATCTGATATTTATTTTTGAAAATATTGTACAAAAATTTCCATATTTTCTCTGCAAACTCTCAGCCCAAAACTCAAACCTTTGAAATCTCCTCTCAGTATACTGTTCTCTCTTTAATCACCTGTGCTCTGATACCATGTAGAATTTTGTAGAATTTTTCTACAAATCAGTTAGCTTTGATACTATGTAGAACTTTTTCTACAAATCAACTAGCTCTAATACCATGTAGAAATTTCCCACGTGTAGATCACCTGGTAATGCAATGTACGAAAGCAAAACACTTGATCTAGTTCTACAAACAATTTAGCAGAAGCTTAATCAACCATGAGAAACATCAATAAGAACACATATAACTAATAGGAAGGAATCAATCACACATAACATAGAAGAATTTACCCTACGAAAGCACCTACCTAAAACCCCATCTCTGTAATATCATACAAGTGGAAATATAGTCCGGATTACACAAAGCCTTAGCTCGGAAGCTATTCAACTCTCAGTACAATCCCTCTGTTGCTCATAGACAGTCAAAGACTTCTCACAGACCTTCTCCTCTGCCCTCCAAACCTCCTATTTCCTTGGGGTCGAGTGATGTCACATGTGTGAATTGGCTTCTTCACACACTCACTAACCTCTGATCTAACTGCACAAACATGAAGGAGATAAATCATCATCATGAATGAGCTTCCTTTATAGGAGAAATATTCATCCAACTAATAGTACATTGTCCCTTCTCTGATCTCAACTGAGTCTCTGACAGAACTGACATGCATCAGTTATCCATGAGTGAATACACAATTATCTGAAAATAACAATTGTCACATGCATGCAAGCATCAACAAAGTGTATCTCATTAATTTAATAACTTGTTAAATTAATCTAACTGAACTTGACTAAGTTAAACTAAGTCAACTGATCCTCTCAATATAGAACTCATCCTTAATTCCTCAATCAGTGGAGCAAACAAGGACACATTCCCTAATTAGTGGAGAAATTATTGCATGTTCTCACAAAGACTTCAAGTTTGATTTTCCTTAACTAATTAACTCATGGAGAATTAATTAATTAATATTTAAACTGCTAGTAAGAACAAATTCGAATTTTACTTCCTATTTTAGACCAGGGACTGTCTAAAAATAGGAATCGAACTTGAACTGTTAAAAATAGAACTTCTATTTTTAGCACTTCCATTTTTCATTCCTTGTTGCCCAATCCAGCACTGATGCCCAAAATGCTATTTTTAGCACTTCTATTTCTAGCAATTTCTTGTTGCCAATTTTCAACACTCCCTCTCAATAAGAAAGGCTTCCTCTCGAACCCAGTCCTGTACCTCTAGAATGTTCTGCATGCAATACATCTACCAAGTGTGGTTGCTCCAGCAACTCTCAGAACGAAAAAACTCCCAACTGACCACTCTGTTGGGCTAGAAACATACTCTGATGCTGAAGCTCTACTTGCTGCTGACAAGTGCTCCCTCTCTGACCTTTGCGCTACTGCAACATCTCCATGCATCTTGCACCATTGCACCCTTCTCTGGGATACCTTGCACAGTGCAACACACTTGTGCCTCTCGCATTGCTGCAACCTGCATGCTCTGCGCTGTCCTGTGATTCCCTGCACTATAGCTCTCTCTGCCGCTCCATCCGCATCTGTCTCTACCCAATCAGTCAGTTCCTACTACTCCACATCGGGGCTCCCATAGCAAGGTCTCATCCAAGAGGTTGGGTACCTCAAGGATCCTACCCCTCCTCCTTGGGACGATCACTCCACATTGCCCCACCTCCTACCTGGAGGTATGGCTGCATGTGATCCCTCTGCCCGCTTGGCTCAATGTTTCACCCTACTAGAGATCTCTGCATGAGTAGATGTCTCTACTCAATCTCCTTTCAGCTTCCCCTGTTGTTGCTGCTCCACAACCTCCTGAAGCAGCTGCACTAATCGTGGCTCCTCCACAATTGTCTGAGACTTCTTCTGCTGCTGCATGTTGAGAGGTAATATACTCTCCCTCTCAACCACCAAGTCTCTAACCTTTGCCTTGCTCCTCAAGGCTTTGCATGCATCTTGTACGTCAAGTGCATACAGGTTCTTGGCTAGCACACCAATCTATTTCCACTTTCCCGCTGTCACAAAATTTTCTAGAAAAAGAGTTGATTTTAAATCAGCGATACCTCCCTCATCTGAACTCCGATTCAGCCGATTTTTTTTTATTTTTTTATTTTGGTATTTTTCTGCAGGAAATCCAAATCTGCTATTTATTTTTGAAAATTTCATACAAAAATTTCATATTTGCTCTACAAACTCTTGGACCAAAACTCAATACTTTGAAATCTCCTCTCAGTATACTATTCTCTCCTTAATCACCTGTGCTCTGATACCATGTAGAATTTTGTAGAATTTTTCTACAAATCAGTTAGCTCTGATACTTTGTAGAACTTTTTCTACAAATCAACTAGCTCTAATACCATGTAGAAACTTCCCACCTGTAGATCACCTAGTAATGCAATGTGCTAAAACAAAACACTTGATCTACTTCTACAAACAATTTAGCAGAAGCTTAATCAACCATGAGCAACATCAATAAGAACACATATAACTGATAAGAAGGAATCAATCACACATAACACAGAAGAGTTTACTCGGGGAAAGCACCTGCCTAAAATTCCATCTCTGCATTATCATACAAGTGGAAATATAGTTCGGATTACACAAAGCCTTAGCTCAGAAGCTATCCAGCTCTTAGTATAATCCTTCTGCTACTGATAGACAGTCAAAGGCTTCTTACAAACCTTCTCCTCTACCCTCCAAGCCTCATATTTCCTTGTGTCGTTTCCTTGGGGTCCAGTGATGTCACATGTGTGAATTGGCCTCTTCACACACTCACTAACCTCTAATCTAACCGCACAAACATGAAGGAGATAAATCTCATCATGAATGAGCTTCCTTTATAGGAAAAATATTCATCCAACTGATATTACATTGTCCCTTCTCTGATCTCAACTAGGTCTATGACAGAACTGACATGTATCAGTTATCCATGAGTGAATACACAGTTAACTGAAAATAACAGTTTTCACATGCATGCAAGCATCAACAAACTGTATCTCATTAATTTAATAACTTGTTAAATTAATCTAACTGAGCTTGACTAAGTTAAACTAAGTCAACTGATCTTCTCAATATAGAACTCATCCTTAATTCCTCAATTAGTGGAGCAAATCAAGGACACATTCCCCAATCAGTGGAGAAATTATTGCATGTTCTCACAAAGACTTCAAGTTTGATTTTCCTTAACTAATTAACTCATGGAGAATTAATTAATTAATATTCAAACTTTTGGTAAGACCAAATTCGAATTTTACTTCCTATTTTAGACCAGGGACTGTCTAAAAATAGGAATCCAACTTGAACTGTTAAAATAGAACTTCTATTTTTAGCACTTCCATTTTTCATTCCCTGTTGCCCAATCCAACACTGATGTCGAAAATGCTATTTTTAGCACTTCTATTTTTAGCAATTTCTTGTTTTCAATTTTCAACAATCTTGTCCTTGTGGACTACTCCATTGGACATTAGACAAACCATTCTTGTGTTTTCTTGGTTTTAATGATTGTCACCCTAGTGTGCACTACTCCAGAGAACGGTGTACGTGTTTTCCCTTGAACTATGGTTTTCATGACTGTCGCATCCACTGTGGACTATTCCGTTGGAAGTTGGACAAACCCTTGTTGTTGTTTGCGTGTGTTTATTCCTGGGTTTGGGCTATTTCCTCTCATTAAGAGGCCCACTTCGCTTTCCCCTTTGATAGTAAGAGAACCTAACATAAGGTTTTATTACACACTCACCAGGCATCTTACCTCGCTTTCTAAAAGTTACATGCATAACACTCTCATGTGTTGAACAACAAGAGCTAAAAAAAATCTCTAAGATAATGGCAACCAGGCAGTCGTACAGGATGGGACTCCTACACCAGATGGTGTGAAGTCTAGTTGGGACTTCATACGAGGGAGAACCCCTGAATGTTGGCAGGTCCAACACCGTCAACATTTTTGGTGCTAGAAGGAGGACTGCCAATGGTTTATGGTTGAATGTCCTTTCAACCCCACGTAGCCATCATCTATTCAAGGCAGTAACAGGAACTCCCTCTCTCCCACGCACGACTATGAAGTTGGTTACTCCTCACCGATGAGCCCCATAAATGGGTAATTATATGGGCTCATTTTGCCTCCTAACTCAGCTTAATCCACCATTCTCATTAGTTTATTGCATGTTTTTCGATTATATTTATGCTAATAGAGTGAGTTTGGTTGGTCATTATGCCATGGAGTCTGATGTGTGTTTAATGCAGATTTTTGGTCAATTTTGGAGATAAAGTCGAATATTTAATGGACAATTGGCATTAATAATTTGAAGTAGACAAGGGAGAGGGTTTATAGGAGGTTATCCTCCTCATTTATGACTCCCCACTTCGAATTCTCCATCATGCAGCTCGGAGCACAAGTAGCCACATCAATGCACCAAAGAGGCAGCCGAGCAAGTGGAGGATAACTTTTGTTTATCTTAAGTTTTGGGAGCCAAGCCTCCCTGAATTTAAGGAAGCTATTGGGAGCTTCAGTTGTATAAGTACAGAGGCCTAGGCCCTCATTATGTTGTTGGAAGTTAGTCAAATTTTTGAATTTTTGTTGCAGTTTTTCTCTGCTCAACTTCGAGCTTACTTTTGTTGATAGTTTCATGTAATCCTATTATTATTTTGATAGTAAAGATGAGATCCTTTTTGAGCTAGCACTGAATTACCTCAGAGGGCTGAAGCTCTTGGGTTAGGGTCCAATCCAAGTAGCCAAGCTCCTCTTGTTTGTATTTATATGCTTTGTTTCAGTTTATGGATTAGTTGTTGTTAGATAAATTTATTTCTTGGTTAAGAATAGGTTTCTTTTGGTGATTTAGAAGGATGTTTCCATTTCAATTTGTTGTAGCAGGTTAAATAATGATAGGAAAAAGATACAAAAAGGCCATCAACAGAGCCTTGGCCTCATTTCCTCCCTCTGGGACCATGAATTGAGGCCAAGACCCTCTTAAGGCCACAAAAACACAGATTTGCCTTTTTCATAGGATTTCCGGTGTTGCAGTTTGTTAGAAGGTTAATGCTTTGTTGTAGATCTATTTCACCATGCTCATTTCTGTCTTTGCAATAAATTTCCTTGCATGTTTTTTTCCATATATCATCTTTCAACATTTACTTTCCTAGATAAGAATTTAGACTAGCTTGATGCAACGTTCTTTTTTTGATGTTGCTAGTTTCCTTGCTTGCTTAATCTCATGATGTGAGTTTCAGTTCTCTTGCAACAATCCTCTTCTCATAATAATTCAGCCAACCAGCCATCACCATTTCTCTTTGATCTATGTTCCACAGGTCACCCAAAGTCCCTCACAAATCTGCCTTAGCTTGTTGCACTTTTCTCATAAAATTTCCTCTCTTTCCTTGAACAAGTCCAACCACCTTTCTCTTTCTTGATCATTCTTGATGAACCCTAGACACCTTAACACATCACCCTAGACTTCAGCTACCCTTTCCACCCACTTTTCCACCGTCAAAACCTCCAAAACCGCTCTTGGCATCCTCTTGTAGATCCCCTATAGCCTCCTGTAGATTTTCCTGTAGGTGTCTTTTTGAAGTTTGATTGCAGGAAAAGGCTCTAGAAGGCCACCTGGGACCTACTAGGACCCATCCACACCTTCCTACACCTCTGAAAACTCCCAATTCGCCCTCCATCGCCACCTAATCGCTGCCACATTCGCAAACAAATAAATTACATGCATGAACAATTTCACCTGAATACATAAACAATCCAAAGACGTTTTTTGTTGGTATGGAGCATGATTATTAGAGGTCTTTTGTTTCAACCGGATGGCTATACCCAGGAGTTTGTACGCCCCTAAGACGCGGGGGGGGGGGGGGGCGGGTTGTGCTGGGGGCTTGTCCCCGTGGGCGTTCGTGTGGGGGGGGGGTTGGGGGGGGGGCAGTCCCCCCGGCTGGGGTGTCCGGGGGCCAGCGGTCCCCTGGCGGGGGTTTGGGGGGCAGCACCCTCGAAGCTAAAAACAGACGTAAAATTTCCTTGTAAAAGTATAGTAATTTCTAGTCAATTTGAGTCGTTCATTAGGCAGATGATCTGACGGTAGAACTTATGTTTAGTTTAGGGTTTTTTGCCCTAGAAGGTGTTAGCCTCCTATACCAATAGGTTTCATCTTTCATGTTTGTCTTGATCGAACTATGGAATATGTTCAAACCTTCTTTCTTGAGCAAAGGTGTTCCATATTCTTGAAAAACCAAAAAATCAAAAAAGTTAAAAAATGTAAAGATGGTATACCCTAAAAGAAAAATCAAAGGGTAAGAAAAATAAAGTGGTCAAAAAGAAATGAAAGAAATGAACCCCAAGAAAAAATATACCAAGGAAAGTGTGCAAATTCAAATGCCACTACTACTTCATTTTTGTAATAAAACAATTGTGTGCAGC